>QFEA01000571.1:0-75765 GCA_003315975.1 Lactifluus echinatus | reverse complement strand
AAATACTAGCAGGTGTACTGCGTGCGATGGTTCTAGTGCAATGGTATGGCTGTCGTGGAATGCCCAGCAGGAGAATGGAAGGTGAACATCTTCCTTGTTGATGTAAAATGCGACTGTGTTGATGGGGGCCCCTTCCTTTGGGCTTTCCTTGATATACTCCCGTGGAGCCGTGGTGTCCTGCTTGTGCTTAGCCCTCTGTCGTAGAGGAAACTAAGCTGAGTCTGATGTTACGGGGCTTCCCCAAAGCCTGAGCAATAAAAGTAAAGGCGTTACTTGTCCTAGAGTCGCCTTGCCTAAGTCTGAACAGTCCCTCTCCAACCCTCCGTTTAGGGTGAGAGCGTGAGCTGAGTGCTCCTTGAGATAGTCTAGTAGAACGCTTCCAAGTCCCACTTGGAAGGAATCGATCTTGCACACAAGATGAGAGCGAACGGAGATGTATTGGGCTTCGTCTCTAGAGGAGACTCAGCTTAAGGTGGTTACAACTAGTAGTGCCTCTACTTATACTAAGAGATCCTAGTATACGTCTACTAGTAACGAGTCACATCAATCAGAGGCAGTGTCCTAGGACTATATGGAGTAGACCCTACGTAGTCAGTCCTAATAACTACTCTACTATGAAACACGAGCCACAATCCCATCCAGCGTACTACGAATCAGTCCCGGGCTGTGTCCATCAGCGCTGCTAACCTGAGGCACCGTATGCGCCCGTAACACCTTTGGGCAGAGCGGGTCATGGGGCAGTGGCGGCGTGTCGGCTGCGCACCTTTGGGCAGCGCTGGTCGTTGGGCGATGGGCAATGTTGGGCGATGGGCAATGGGCGAGTCCAAAAGGCTCGGAGCTCGAAGACGAGCCAAGCCACACGTGAGCCGGTGGAGCCGGTGGAGCCATGCCGGTAGCCGAAAGCTTGGCTCAGCTAGGCTTTTTCCGAATTAGCCGGAGCTCGCCGGAGCCCGGTTCTATTCTAAGCGGCTAGGAACCGGCTCGGCTCTCGGCTAGCTCCGGCTCCAGAGCCGCCGCAACACTAACGCTAACTATGTATCTGCCTCGGCGCGCCCACTCGTGCGCACGCCAGGTATATCAGATAATCGGGCACAGTCGGGTGCACGATAACTGAATCAAAAAAGGGCGTGCACAGTCATGTGCACGCCATATGACCCCTGCAATGGACTCATGCACCAAGCGCGTGCATGAGCCCATATTATAAGTGCGCACATGACCATGTGCGCATTATCCGTTTATCCTTGGACGCGTACGACCTATTGAGTCATGCGTCCCATCTCAACCACTCGGGCAATCAGTTCATACTGATCGCTCCACAAGCAGGCGAGCGCAAGCGTGCGCACGCCATATCACTCTAATAAAACATGCACGACCATGTGCATACTAATTAAGGCGTACAATCATATGACGCCGATCATACAGACAACCAATCAATGCTGGTTGTCCTGCATCAAGGATAGCCCGCAAGGGCAACCCGAGTTATGACACGATCGCGCGAGCGCGACTAATGTGAGGGCGGAGGCATGTCCGGCAAGCCTCGATTTAGATACTATAGCATAGTACCATGTATATAAGGCCTGCCTCTCAATTGTCGAGAGGCAGACAATTTCTTTACGATACTTTGCAATAGACCACAGTTTAGACTGGTTCTATCGCCTGAAGTACTTAAGAAGGAAGTCTAAAGCATCCACCACAATCACAACACGCCTAGCGTGTTACAATCTGCTGGTGTAATCGCATAGTATGTTAAATGCAATGGTTATTTTGCTCACTGCCAATGGTGAATCTTCCCGTGTCTGCAATGAACTTGGCGAGTGGTAGTATGAGATCGGTTTCCCCCAATAGGGTCTGAAGCATTAGTTCCTTTCGGAGTTTCTTGGCTTTGCGTTGGAGGATCCACCGTTCGTATGCGTAGTTTGGACAGTGTAGCAGATAGTGGCTGACAGTCTCATTATCCGCCCCGCATGCTGGGCATTTCGCACTGTCCTTGCTGCTGATCCGGTTTAGGAAGTAGTTGAGAGGCACGTGTGATATCCGAAGCTGTGCGATGCGGCTAGCTGCTTCTCTGCTGATCTTTTTTGAGCTGATCACGTGAAGGAATTTCTTTGAGGGTGTGGTGCTGTCCAACGTAAACGTTTTGGCCCCTCTCTCAGAGTTTCTCCAGTCCATGGTCCAGTTGCGCTTAAGGATGTCGTGGTGTGCCCTTTTAATGGCTGATGGGTTGGTTGGTAGCAGCTTCCTGAGGTATGCTGGGAGGAGTTTTTTGTCTGACGTTGCGCCTTCTGCGCCTTCTGCGGCTTCCTTTGCTAGTTCGTCCGCCAGCTCGTTACCCGCAATACCCTCGTGACTGGCAACCCATCTAAGCATTAGGGAGTACCTTGTCCTTCTACGTTTTTGGATCTGACTCGCCTTAGCATATTTGGCTTTCTCTTCATGGCACCCACACCTTTACTGTACGTATTAGACACGGCTTACCATATAGTATATGCATACCCAAACCATCTAACCAAGACTCAATCTTCCCAACTACTGTATATAAATGTGCATTCAAAAAAAAAAAATACCAACCTGTTGATTTGACCATTTGCCATTTTTGCATAAATCACATGCACAATCAGTCAGATATGTACTAGTAGGCTCAGAGCCATGACTCGGATATGGTTGTATCGGTTCATGAGGAATTTGAAGTTCTGATGGACCGGAATTCTCACCCTCCAGATTCACAATGTAATGTAACAGCGCAGTTCCAGGATGATGTATTTTTGCTACAATTGCTACAACTTGAAAGTTGAAAGTATTATGAATAGCATAATCTTTCCCACGGCCTAACATTGCATAAGGTGGACGTAGACCAGAGATCAAGCTATGTCTATGGTACATGGTGGGCAAACGCCCATGGATGGTGGCTGGAGTTAAAACGAGTTGTGGGAAGACCCTCGGAATTATTACGTACTTACTCAGCGTACTCAGCAACGGGGGCTATAATAATACTTATGTGTCTAGTCTGGAAATGTCATAAGATACCACATCTCGAAAGCTGAGCAGATATTGTTCAATCCTCTGCGATGCGATGAATCACCTTATTATATTGCCTGTCAGTGATTGGTGCTTGGCCGCAGCACCCCTCCCGGCGGTCATATATGTTAATTCCTCTGTTCCGTTTCGGGTCGGAATGGCCGTGCAATCCTTTTCTTTTCGAAGTTCAAAGGCGATCATTTCATCTGCGCGATACCTTAATCTGTTCCGCTACCAATGACGTGAGCTCCATGTAATTTTCGCCTTATGATATCTGCCTTCGGATGTCTACTCGTCCCTTCGCTCCAAGTTGTCTTGTTGTGTGTGGGCAGCTGCATCGGAGCCCTCAATTGTCTGTCTTTACGCGTTACACGGAAGCAGTGCTTCCGTGTAGCGACAGTGTGCGACTTTTCCCTCTATTTCACGGTCTACCCATGCACGGTCTACCCATGTTGTCTTACAGACCATCGAGCGTTGTTTTTGCACAGAAGTGGCTCGCGCATCTTCAACATGCCTCGCTACCCGCTTCTTCGTTCGCTTGGTTGCTATCGACCCATCTGTCGGTAGCTACTGTTTCATATGTCTTTTTTTTTTTCGAGTCTCCCTTGCTCGTTGCAGTCGACACTGTATTGGTCGATATCCTCTTCGTTGGCCTCCATTCACGTTGTCATGCACTTGACGGCTCATCCTCACTTGTCTGGCATCCAGCACATGTACTCAATTTCTCTGTAAGAAATCGGGTTTCACCTCTTTAGGACCTGCGTGAGCCTTACAAATCAGACAGGTGAGGACACTCCCAATTCCCAATTCAACATCACCATCACCACACATGAGACAGTTATCGCAATCGACTTGTGGATCACCCCGTCAACTATTATATTGTGTCTCTATTCAGAAGCCCCCATTTTCGTCGCGCCACAACCAGCATAAATGAATACAACATATCCTTACGGCTGATCGACAGCGTTTGACTTCTCAGTGTGTCACGGGATATAGTTGAGTGCCTGTGGGGATAAATCATGATAGCAGGGGTATCATTCATCATTCTCAACCTGTCTTTCTCAACCTGTCTATTCAAATTACTGCTCATGATCACTACTACATCTCACCCGGAGAGATCGATACTATATAATACCTCGCAGGGGGGATTGTACCCACAGCCATATGCAGAACTGGCATCGTTCGACGTAATGTCACAGCTGGGGCAGGTCATAGACCTGGATGTCGTCTGATGAGATGCATCATACACAAAAAAAAACTTCTCACATTTGGGTGCCTTGTCGATGACATCGATTTCAAGCTCAAGGCCACGCCACGGAGTGAATTCGGCGTGGGCTCGGTCGGGCTCGGGCTTGCTGCCGAGCTGCCGAGCCCGGAGTTCCAGGTACGATAAGCGATCGGCACAGCCTATTGTTTTGCATCATCAATAGGCGTCACGTGGATGCACGCGCCAAAAGAAATTGGTTTGTCAGTCAGTCAGTCATTGTCAAGGTCTCGCAGGTTTTAAAATGAGTGGGAAAGATGTTCCATAGCCCAACCTTATAGCGACCCCTAGACCCATCGATAGCCATACTCCACCTGTGTTCATATGTCTAGCTCTCCTGAATCCTTCACTGGCGATTGGGTTACTCCTGATCATTCTCAATACAAAGAAGCTATCGCCCGTTGGGCTGCCAACGCGGAACGCCGCGCGAAGGCGGTCGCATTCGTCAAAAGCGCCGAAGATGTTGCCACTGTCTTGAGGGACGCGACGCAGCACAACGTACCAGTCGCCATCCGCGGCGGCGGACACAGCACGTCGGGTGCCTCTTCAATTGAGAATGGAATAGTTATCGATCTCTCTCGCCACCTGTCAAGCGTGAGGGTAGACCCGGCTGCGAAATTGGCATATGTTGGTGGCGGAGCGATCTGGGAAACAGTCGACAAGACTGCAATTGAACACGACCTGGCTACTGTTGCGGGCACTGTAAACCATGTAAGCAACCTAACCGATGTTCCATGTGTCATTGACATATCTCACAACACATAGACTGGTGTCGGGGGGTGTGTACTCGCCGCTACTCCTGCCTGCACATCATTTACAGTATTGATATTAGCCTTCTCCTTGGTGGAGGATACGGCCACCTGACAGGCGAACACGGGCTGGTTTTGGATAACCTCGTTCAAGTGCGTCCTTGTGGATAATTTCGACTGGCTGTTTAACCCTGTACCCAGGCTACCGTGGTCACGGCTCGTGGAGAAATTCTTACTGCTAACGCCACGGAAAACGCCGACTTATTCTGGGGAATACGTGGCGCAGGGTGCAACTTTGGTGTAATAACCGAGTTCGTCCTTCGGCTTCACCCGCAAAGGCGTACCGTTTTTGGAGGAATTATCGCATTTCCTCCGCAGTTGATATCTAGGGCAGTGTCGGAGGCGATTAGTCTGTGGGAGAGCGGTCAAATATCGGAAAAGCAAAGCCTCATGTACGGCCAGACCACAGATCCCGCTGGCAACGTGCGCGTATTTCAATGAGGAGCCTCGGGTCCCTCGATCACTGACATTTGTTCTATGACAGCCTATGGCCATATTCGTTCTTTTCTTTAATGGCTCGGAGGAAGAAGGTCGTACTCGTTTTAAGCCGCTCTTTGACATTGGTAAGCATCGGAAGGCTTCGTATAGTGCTTGCACACAAACGAGATGCTGTGACAGGTCCGGTGATGAATACTTGCAAGGAGATGCCTTATGAGGAACTCAACTCTATCCAAGTGAGCACTTACCTTGACCGTCCCTCTTCTGAGCCAATATCTCCTTAGAATTTCGGAGTCAATCCTGGCATTAATTATTACATGAATGGAGTATTCGCCAGTGGACCCCGAGTGGACGTAACGGAAACTTTAACGACCCGCGTACACGAGCTCTCGGCGGAAAACGGCGTGAACGTTACCGTCCTGTATGAGCTAATCCCGACCAAGAAAATACTCTCCGTACCGAATCACGCTACTGCGCATATCAGAGGATCCCGAATAAACGTCCTCGTCATTGCCAAATGGAATGACAATGTGACGGACAAACTCGATACGGTGCGCCGTATTACAAGTGAACTTCGTCGTATCGTCCTCCAAGGGGAACAAAACATCCCAGAGGCCCAGAATACCGGGTATGGGAATTATAGTAAGCGACACCAGCCTATCTGTCTGCGAATCCGTGCGCTCACATGTCTCTGCCAGACCCCGAACTGTCAGCTGTTCCGGGGAGCGTCGGCTCCAGCGCCGGTGCGGAAAGGCTTTTTGGCGAAAATTACGCCAGACTTCGGGAGCTGAAGAAGAAATATGACCCAGACCTTGTCTTTTCCAGGTGGTGCCCCATCACCCCCCAGGCGTGAATCTGAGTTCAGGGGTCCATGTAGAAGAATGATGTAGCACTGTTTGTAGATATGGTCGACGACTTCTGTCTGTGTGTAGGAATGTCGGGGGTTATGTAAGTGACGAATGACAGCCTTTCCAGGCTCGTATATAAGAAGGCTCGTATAAGAGAACAATAACATCTTTGAAATCCGTGTGGTGTTTAATCCGCTTACCCGCTGTTTTTGTCCAAAAGCGATCGTCTCCTTCTTGTCCAGGTGCGATATACTGTATATTACACTACTGTAGGCGATGGTTGTGAAATGAATTGGGACTTGGCCTCGAGAACTTGTCGGTTTTTACTTATGCACTCATCGACGAGCGTAAACTAGGCCAAGAGCCGACTTTGTCATGACATCCATTTGCAACATACGATTCACTGGTACCGATACAAGTACACGGAAACATCAGGGCATACAGCCAACAACTCCGTGCTTGTCTCAAATTTCTAAATTCATCAAATATTGCCCTCTCACTCGAATTAGTGGACTCGAAGCTCGCGTTCATGCGCGAGCAACGCAGTCACTTCCGGAAAGCGTGGGGAAATGTTGACCTTGAATGGGACGGGACGACTAGAGTCGAACGCAGTCAACTTCGAGACAGCCCATGAATGAAAGATAAGAATACTCACACGACAAGACCGTCTTCTATACATCCGTCTACGTCGATTGGGGCAACGTGACCGTTCTCATCCTTCCAGGGTTCAATCTTGCACGCCCACAGTATGACTGCAATGTTAACGAAAAGTGACCTGTTCGCAACATTCTTCCCCACGCAAATTCGACGCCCGAAACCGTAGGTGAAGTGACCTTCTTCTTTGGTTTCTGGTGCACGTGCAATAACCTCACCGCTCTCATCCAAAAACCTGGTTGGGTTGAAGTGGGCAGCGTCTGCACCGTAAATTTCGGGGTCACGATTTAGGTGCCAAACATTGGCCATCATAAGAGAGCCCTTGGGGATGAACATGCCGTTATACCAGTCGTCTTCGGACGAGAGATGTGGCAGGCCCATAGGGTCCACAGGTCGCCACCGAAGTGCCTCCTTAACCATGGCGCGGATGTAAGGTAATTCTTGGAAGTCGTCGAAGGTTGGAATACGGGTTCTCCCGACAACCGAGTCGATATCTGCTTGAGCGCGTTTCTGTATTTCTGGATATATAATCATCGCGAGCAACCACCAACTCAAGACCGCTGCTGTGGTCTCCGATCCTGCCGCGCTACTCATTATGAGCACATAGATGCGAATGCGGACAGGTTGCCCACACGTACTACATGGTCGCCGCAAGCCAGGTATTTTCGGGCTGAGACAGCCCATACTTGTCTGACTTCCGGATCAAAGACCCTGCAAGGCTAGGACAATCTATGCCTTTTGACTGATGTAATGTGAGCGCGGATTGGCCACTGGATAGAAAGTAAATCTATACCATCCTCTCGCGTACGCTATTGAACAGATTGTCGAACATTACCGAATCCTTTTTGAACCAGTATTCCGCTTCGCGCTTCCATTTGGCAAATCTAACCAATTACGAAGATGAGTCCAAGATTGGCCCATAGTTATTTTTAAAAATAGAAGTTGTACCTGCTTGGAATGTACATCATCCATGGGAAGAACTCCACGAGGTATGCACCGGGTTGTGCCGCCCGTGTCATACGTGCGACAAAATTGTTAACCGCCTTGACTCTTTCATCGAGCTCGGAGAGAATCGGTGGAGTATCATATGTCACGGACATGATCATAGACGCGATAGTTCGGCGAAAATGTTTATCGTGAGCTGCAGGTTGCGCGAGGAGACCGGTGGTGAGCAGAATTGCCTCTGTGAGTTGTGGAGTCTTGTATGACTCCATCACGGACTTGCTGAGGTTTTCATGGGCAGCCCTACGCATTCTACGCCATCTGTATGTTCTTCAGGATAAAGTAATGATGGGTAAATCGACATGAATCGACCCACACGTCCCCATGACCCTGGAATCCCAGGGCTAAGCCGCCACAGAGAATTTCGTGAGCGACAATATTGCGTGGACGATCCGAGTAGATTCCGGCACGACGTTCAAGCAGGTCCCCCACGGCCTTCTGGGTATTGAGGACAATGATGGGCGTTCCCGCTGCATTTAAAGAGAAAACATCACCTTGAGGTGTATCAGAAAAAAATATTTCGAAAAAATCGATAGATTTCAGACCAAACTCTTGCTTCCACTCCATAAGGTCGAACCATTGCTTACTGCCACCCAGCTGAAGGATATTACCCAAGAAAGGAAGGCCTCTTGGACCAGGTGGAAGCTTCCGCCATGGGCTTCGGAGGTAATAGATGGTTGAAAGGAGAGAGAGAGCAATCACGACGCCTGACACCAAGACTTGGTGCTGCTGGGCGAGGGTGACGACTGATGAGGGCAACAGGGTAAGTGTGTTGGTAGGCATGTCTGGGCTTAAAGACGATTCATGCCTAGGCCTATATATACACAAGAGATGCGCTTGAATATTCAAGGTGAATAGGTCCGTCAAAGCAAAGATGTCATGCAGCCTGAGATGTTTATCCTCTGACATAAAGGCCCTGCCCTGCCGAGTCCTTCTCCAGTGAGCACTGACACTGGAGACAGAAAAGAAATGGAAGCAAGTACTCGGGAAAAATGTTAACCGTCTTGAGTTCCCCAGTGTTCCGAGGACCAGATACCCAGAAGCGCACAGGGTGGAGCGCCGACTACCGTGACTACTGCTATCCAAGAATGTGGCAATCACTGCACTAAGCTGATTAAGGATGGCAACATTACATTAAGAGAAGTAAGGCGCAAGTTGAAAATGGGTTTCACGGGCACTGGCAGGGTGTGTATAGCTATAGGTGCAGAGAAACCAGTCAAAATCAAATGAAGTCAGAAGTCAGTCAGCATTTGCCTGTCACGGTGCCTCACCGGGCCGTTTGATATTGCTTAATTTAATATTAATGAATTTGAATTTGAATTTAAACGTGCACGACAGTACGTGTGGGCTTTGACTACCGACTCACACAACAGCGAGTTGTCCGGAAACCACGGTGTCCGGTGACATTCATACTCGCTTGCCTTATCACATTGAGCATTTTGTGGAAGTCGCGTATGTTGGTCCTGATATTCGGAGGCTTGATAGTGCTTATCCTTGGGACCGACGTCATCGCAGGCACCCTTGATCATCGCCGCGACGCGTACTGGCCCCGGGCCCGGCCGCGACTTGGAACATACACTTCCGGCATCAGCTGTTATCTGAGTGTTGACACGCAACTCCGAGTTTAGTTTATCAGCATGGGTGCGGGCCCATGGCTTACAATACGATCCTTTGTCTTACGTCGCTTTGATCGCCTTCAGGTCGAGTATGTAAATACAGACGTTGACGAAACACCCTAAAATGGGTTCTAAACGCAATTCGTTTGTAGGTGCGGGCCTCTTTCTGTCCTCTTTTCAAATTGAGTCTGCGACTCATCTTGACGGTTAGACAATATCTGTCTTATAATTCTACCGCTTCCGTCCGCCTTACTTTACACTGTACATTTTTTGATTCATAATTCATCGACCTGAGTTCTTTTGCATACACGTTCGGATCTCTTCCTTCATTAAGGTGCCGCGGCCTTCAAGTCTTTTTGCTTGCTAATGACGTTGCCATGTTATGACCTCCTGAAGCTTATCGCTGGACAATGATATTTTCTTATTTCGTACGTATCTCTCGACCTTCCGAGTCGCGCACACGCGGATGCTTCTAACACTCACTCGGACATCTCGGCATCTCTTCCCAGAGATCGTGCGTGGATCACTACATTCTCTCGCATTCTAGGTAAGCATTGGAATGTCAATTACTTTTGACACTGGTCATGTCTTGATTGCATCTGGGTCTTAATCAAATCTGCCGTTCTGCAGGTACCTATTGCCATTTTGGGGTCGGCTGAGAGAATTGGCTACTACTGTTTTCATCGTCTCACCTATTTTTTCTCATGGTCCTTTGCCCCTGTGTGGCATTGTGCCAGTAGCGATTAAGCATGCGATATTCATAGTCAACGTCATAACCTGACTTGTTGTTCCCATGGCACTCTTTTTGACCCTCGCTTGGAATGCAGTGATGGACACACAAGTCTCCGCAAGTTCTCCGCACAAATAGGTGCTCTATTTGGCTGCTACCTGACAACTGTTCCTTCCTATTTCATCTAGAATTACGCCCATGCGTCTTCAAGTCCCCGCGTATCGCGGACGTCGCACCGTCTGCGTGGGTCCTTACGCTGTTCGCCCCTGTGTGGCTTGCGTTCATGTGCAATGCCTGGCGTGCTCTCTTTGTTGATACTTCCATCCCTCGGACGTGCTGCATCTGCAAACTATCTCAAGCCCTCTGTTGTCTTGGCCCCTCCATGCCGCATGTGCTCCTTTTGAGGTTTGGTCATGTGCGTCTCCCGTTCCGTGGTGTTCCCGTTCAGGCTGTCCACGTTGTTCGGCCCCGCGCAGGCGATCTTCCTTTCTCGCTGTGACAATTTTTTCTCTCACTCGGTTAAATTATTTAGCTTTGACTTAGCTCTGGTACTGTACTGCACGCGCTTTCATACGTCGACGTCTCTTGCCGGCTTCGGCTATCATCAGCGTCATACTGTCTAGACAGTTAGCTTCCGCGTCATTGCACAATGCCTGAAGTCTTTCTGACAATTGCCCTCGCTTCCCAATTGTCATGTCCTTGGTCTGTATCCTGTGACAGATGGTCCATTTTGTTGACGGGAAGATATATCTTCGTTTTCTCTTACTACCCTGCTCTCCTGCATGCACATTGCTTATTTACCCAAACCAAAACAGCCGCGTTGTTCCTCGGGAGAAGAGAGCTCTCGATAACTACTGTTCTTCCAGTACATTGGCCGCTTAGCTACATATTATAGCCTCAAATATTATCCCGTTGCGTGCTCCGCTCCCAACAAGTCACGACATGGTGTGAACGGATACTATTCGGCAGCGGCCATCGCGCCACCCTCATCCACAGTAGGGACTTGAGTAGTGGAAGTCACGGAGAGAAGAAACAGGGCGTGCAGTGAGTGTTCTAAGTTTGGGGCCAGCAGTCAGAAGCTATGATCGTGGAGAATCAGTCTGGCTCAAAGCCCTCAAATAACAGAGTACGACAGGTATAGGTCAGAAAAAATCGGGTGGTGTCGGATCTTCACCCATCCAGTTAGTTCATGCTTCGTGTGGACAAAAAATCGTGATGGTTCATCTCCAATTGAAAATGAAGTCGGTTATGTGGCCAAGAACTAAGTCCTCGATCATTCCAATTCTATATTGCGGATCGCATACAATGGTGGTTGTCAAAGTGTTTCGCGAATATTGCAGCAAATTCAACGTCATATCCCGCTGTACAATACAGCTCACTAACCGATGTATTGATATACACGGACGACACCAGAGCGTACAACCAACCAACACTGCTAGGTACCCCTCAAGCTCGCCACTGCTCCCCGCACGTTCAGATTAGTGTACTCGTAGCTCGCATTCACTTGCAATCAGCGCAGCCGCTCCCGGGAAGCGCGGCTGAAGGTCAATCTTGAATGGGACGGGACGACTAGAAGCCGACACTGTCAGCTCCCGAGGGCCACCGATTGGGGAAAATGAATCATACTCACACAACGAGTCCGTCTTCTATGCACCCATCCACGTCAATCGGGATGACGCGACCGTTTTCGTCCTTCGCGGGTTCGATTTTACATGCCCACAACATCATCGCAATGTCAATGAAAAGTGAGTTGTTTGCGACGTGCTTCCCCACGCAAACCCGCCTCCCGAAACCATAAGTGACGTGGCCCTCTTCTTTGGTTTCTGGTGCACGCGACATAATCTCTCCGTTTTCACCCAGAAACCTGGCTGGGTTGAAGTGGGCAGCATCGGTGCCGTAGATTTCGGGGTCACGATTTAGGTGCCAAACGTTGGCCATCATAATAGAGCCTTTGGGGATGAACATGCCATTATACCAGTCATCCTCCGTTGAGAGATGTGGCAGGCCAAGAGGGTCCACAGGTCGCCATCGCAAAGCTTCTTTGACCATAGCGCGAATGTAGGGTAGGTCCTGGAGGTCAAGAAAAGTTGGAATACGCGCCCTCCCAACAGCAGAGTCGAGCTCTGCCTGAGCGCGCTTCTGTGTCTCTGGATACGCGACCATAGCGAGCATCCACCACGCCATGACTGCTGATGTTGTCTCCGCCCCTGCCGCACTAAACACTATGAGATCCACGAAGGCAGGACAATTGCAGGCGTGTGCACGTACTACATGGTCGCTGCAAGCCAGGAATTCTCGCGAGGAGATAGCCCATACCTATCTGCGTCTTTAATCAAAGTCCCTACGAGACTAGGACTATCTATGCCTTTCGACTGGGGCCCAATAAGCAAGGCCAGGTCACAGATTGAGAAGTGAAACAGACCAATTTCTCATGTACACCATTGAATAGATTTTCGAACATGATCGAGTCCCTCTCGTACCAATATTCTGCATCACGTTTCCATTTGGCAAACCTGCAAGATTGTGACGATCGACTCGAGGTTCATCCATCGCCCCATCAAAAGGAGCCACACCTGCTAGGGATATACATCATCCAAGGGAAGAACTCCACGAGGTGTGCACCTGGAAGAGCGGCTCGCGTCAGGCGTGCCACAAAGTCGTTGACAGCCTTGACGCTCGAGTCTAGCTCGGAGATAATGGGCGGGGTGTCATATGTAACGGACATGACCATGGACGCAGCTGTCCTGCGAAGGTGACTATCCCACGTCGTAGGTTGCTCAAGAAGGCCGTTGGTGAGCAAAATGGCTTCATTAAGTTGCGGGGCTTTGAAAGACTCGACGACGGACTTGCTGAGACCCTCATGGGAAGCCCTGCGCATTTTGCGCCATCTGTGCGACCATAAGGACGAGCTAAGAATAGTCGCAATACAAATAGACGCACAGGGTCCCGTAATTCTGGAAAACCATGGCTAAGCCGCCGCAGAGAATTTGAGCAGCGACGATATTTTGCGGACGATCAGAGTAAATTCCAGCGCGGCGGTCAAGCAGATCAGCTGCCACTTTCTGAGTATTGAGGACAACAATAGGTTGCCCAGCTGCGCTTAGGTAGAAAATGTCGCCTGAGAGGGCATCAGAAAGAATGACGAGAAATCAGACGAATAGTTGACCAAATTCTTGCTTCCACTTCATGAAATTCAGCCATTGCTTGCTACGCATATCCAGGACATTTCCCAGGAGAGGAAGACCTCTTGGGCCAGGCGGGAGCTTCCGCCATGGACTCTGGAAGTAACGTACGGTGCAAAAAACAGCAAGGCCAATGACAAGACCAGACACGAGGGCCTGGTGCTGATGCGCGAGGGCGAAGACTGTCGAAGCCGACATGAGCTCGGTGGGTAATAATTCAGGATGAGGGCCATCTGGTGGAATTCGGGTTCGTCTATATACGCAAGTGTTTTTGGATACTTCTAGTGCGTTTCGGGGTCCTGTCAAAAGCGGAGGGTGTAGCGAGATATGAAGTAGCCTCCTTCAATGTTGTTCTTCATTCCGTAGTCCTTTTTCCTGTCCCGAATAGCCTTCATTGGTATTGCAATGCGGATAAAGGAATGTCTATATGCACGAGAGCGAGCCTTCTTCGCTTCATTTGGTGTAGGTACTCTGCTGGTCCCTTTCGAAATGCGGCCGCGGACTCATAGATGATCCGCCTGTACATGTCAATGACCTTAGTAAATGGTCCCATTTCTGAGTCGGTCCGGTTCTGAGGATGTTCACAGTTCACAGCACAGCCATGTCTTAGTCAGTCACGCGTACGGTCATCTGACTGGTGGTCGTTTGGTGTGTGCGCGCGTCGATCCATCAAAAGCTTGGCCAAGTACTTTCAGCTTTCAGCACAGCACAGTCCAGGTTGTCACATCAAACTTATTTTTACAACGTGCTGTGACATGGGAACAAAATGCAAGTATTGATGGCACCGTGCTGTTGGCAGATGTCTTGTGTGTCACAAAAGTTTTCACCACCAATCGCATATATTCCACTCCACCTTGGGTGGTTGATTGAGTTCACCGCTGATACTACGGTACGGTGGCACAGACCCATCATGATATTATGATCCTTCTGTCAGAGGTGAGACTAGTGGAACAACACATCTCCGCCATTCTCGTCTGCTCTGCCATGATACAGTGCCAGTGCTCTTCGGATCCGAGTTTCTCCGCTGGCGCGTGAATGAAGATCGCTCGTTTAGACGGGAGAGCGACTACGAACCGAATATCGTTAGAAGCCATCGCCTTCTGGCTAGGGGTCGATGTTTGCGCTCATTACCCAAGTTGAGTTGGACATCTCGGACATGACAGGACAGGGGCGTGAATGATAGGGTAGTTGGTCAGCCCGGATCAGCCAACCGCCCATAACTATTTATTATGTACTGCAGTCAAGCTGAGACATTATATGTCGGCCGTGAGGGCTGTGGGTCTGACGATGTTGGTGTGCCTGAGCGGCTGCGGGTTGTGGGGGAGATGGTGATATCGATGCGAAGCGGTGTTGGTTATTATAAGCGATCAATCTGGCCGTGCACAGAGCGGCAACGCAACGGCGAGGTCGGAGGTTGCCAACGTGCGTTGTTATCAGCCATCATTTAACTCGACTGCCAAAAGTTAAACATGTCCTCAGATTCCCCTCCTTTTCATCATCCCGAGCCCGAGTATCGTCCGTCGCCGCCTCATCTGGAAGAACCGCTTGTAGCACCCCGCCCCCATAAATTGACCCCAGATTTACCCGCAGAAGTATGTCTCGGTCTCGCTTACATCACTTCTCCCAATCGTACTGACTTTTGACTTGCCTTGAGATGGCGCGCACCCTCGACAGTCAGGTCTCCCGTGCCTTGCCAGCAGATCATCGATACACCTCATCGCCCTCTCTTCCCTCTCGCACACTCAACCCCACACCCGGTTTTATCATGCCTCCGTTGTCCTCGAGCCCTGCTCAGCTTCAGCCACCAGCAGCCTCCTCCTGGAATCCCTGGACTATTCCCCAATCCGGTTCTCCACCTTCACTCCAGGCCGGCCTCCCCCCACAAATTTCAAATCCGGTCCAACAGCCTCGGTCAGAGGAGTCTTATCCTGCATCCGCACCACAATCCTACTCTGCATTTCCTCCCCCACCAGATTCTCTTGTGCCTGCCATGGCTTCCATGTCCGTTTCAGACACTTCTCGGAGGAAAGCATCCGATCCAAATGGTCCTCCTTCCCTTACAGCCCCTCTTCCCACTATAGCCTCTCTCATTGCGGCTCTGCCTTCCGTCCAGAGCTCAGGTAACAGCCCTGCACCCAAGGTGGTTTGGTGTCGCGACGTCGTAGGCTTGGTCGATCGTCTATACGTCGCTCCAAACCAGACTGGTTCTACCGATTCCCCTTCAGGTCCCATCAACATCACTGACCAGGAGTTAAACAACCTGGTTGAAATCGCGATTCCCTTGATCCTTCAAATGGCTAATCCCAATCCCTTACCCCAATCGTTGCCTCCTCATGTCGCCGAAGCAATCTATTTACGTGCCACATTCGAGGCAACCGGGGCCTACCCCAAGTTTGTTCAACAGAATCCCAGGACTGCGTTTCGTGACTTCGAACGGGCCGCTCGCGCAGGGTATTCGGCTGCGTGGTTCAAGCTCGGTCGTGATTACGAGAATTTTGGCGACTTTCCGCACGCCAGGGACTGTTACGAACGTGGGATTCGGAACAGCAACGAAAGCTGTCTCTATGTACGTATTAGATCTGTTTATTTTTGATCCACAGCGCGCTTAACGCATCAAATCATCAGCGCATGGGGATGGCCAACCTAATGGGTCAACTTGGCTTGTCACCTAATCCAGAACCTGCCCTCCCACTCCTTCAACGTGCCGCTACTATGGCGACTGTGGACGTTCCTCAGCCGGCCTACGTCTTTGGCCTCCTGCTCCTAGGGGAGTTCTCTCATGCTACTATACCCGCCCCCCTCTTCACTCCTCTCATTCCTCCTGGGAGTTCGCGCGATAATGAGGCCCGGCGCCATCTCGAACGCGCAGCGTACTTAAACTTTGCACCGGCACAGTACAAACTTGGACACGCGTACGAGTTTGCACAGCCACCTTTCCCATTCGATGCGTTGCTCTCCGTTCAGTACTATTCGCTTGCGAGCCAGCAAGGAGAGATCGAAGCAGATATGGCCCTTAGCAAGTGGTTCCTGTGCGGTTCGGAGGGTGCTTTTGACAAGGACGAATCCCTCGCTTTCACTTTTGCTGAAAAGGCCGCACGCAAAGGCCTCCCCAGCGCGGAATTCGCCATGGGTTACTATATGGAAGTGGGTGTAGGCGGTCCTAAGGATGTTGATGCTGCGGTCAAGTGGTACACCCGTGTAAGTCCGCCAACCTGTCATCTGTTTGTTTGTCTTCCTTATTTGTTTGCAGGCATCTGAGCACGGGAACACAGACGCCAGTGAGCGACTCTCTGCACTGTCACAGCCCGCACCACAGGCACTCTCTCGTCAGGAACATGACAACCTAACAGAAGTCAAGCTCGTGCGTAAGCGTACTCAGGCCAAGCAACGTTCCGACGCGCGCGGACCTATGGCAGGACAACGCCAGGGAGGCCGGCCGAGTAGCCAACAAGTCGTTGCGAACATTCGCAAGAACTCACTTGGTCATCGCCCCGGTCCCGGTCACAGCACTGGATATCCATCAGCACCAATTTCTACTACTCCAGCGGGTATGCCTCCTATCAATGAAGGCTATGCGCAGCCATGGCTTCCGCAGCAGCAGGGTCCCCTGAGCAGTAGCCCGGGTCCCAGCGGTGCCAGTGGCAGTTATCGCCCACCAACGCTGCCGCCAGCAGGTGCGACCGGCCCCGGTGGATATCCACATCCGCCACAGCCGCAGTCGCTGCCTCCCCGTGTCAGCAGCCCGGGAACGGGTGGGTATCCATCACCGCGTATCTCCACACAGCAAATGCAGCCATATGCACATCCGTTTGGAAGACCAGCGTCGCAACCGTTCGCAGGGTCGGCACCGATTCCGATGGGACGGCGCCCGCATGGAGCGAGCGGATCGGGTTCAGGTTCCGGGTTCGCGCCCGCACCCGCGCCCGCACCCGCACCTTCACCTCCAGCGGTGTCTGATCCGCCGGCACGGCCCCCACCAGCTAAAGGTCCTGCGACGTTCCAAGAAATGGGATTCCAGAGTCAGAAACTCGAGGACAAAGACTGCATCATCATGTGAAGCAGCGAAAACAAACATCCGACTCTCCTCGCGTCCGGCCTCTAGGAAAGAAGTCGAAATAAAGTAAGGGTGCAGGTGTGATGTGATATACCCAGAGCCATCGAATCCTTTGACTTGGTGTGGTGTGGTGGCTTATTTTCTTTGTCTGTCGAATGCGCCGAATCAGCATCTATGTCCTAAGCTTGTGTTCTAGTTTACATCCCCCCCCCCCCTTTTTTTTTTTTCCCTTTTGAGTGAGAATGTATATATATCTTACAGCGACATGCCCTTACATGATGTCATCGCGATCGCGAACATAGGACACTCCAGCGTTTCTTATTATCACGACCAAATAGATAGATCACTGGCAATTTGATTACTCCTTTCCTACTATGAACACATTTCTCATTTGTGCGGCGGACGAAAGAGAAGAGAGAAGAACATGGTCATGATGGGTCATAAGATTAAGTATCGAAACGAGGCAACATAGCGACGATAGGATAGGGAGGGAAGGAACGCGCGGGAAGTATGTCGCCAAGATCGGACGACTCGATACAAGGGGCGTAGATGCGAGGGCGAGGATCAAAGAGGACGTGATATTATTATACTAAAAAAAGAGGCCATGTCAATCCGTAAGGAGGTGGGACAGGGAAAAAACCTCGAACAATAAGATAAAGAAATGTTCGTGTCGGCTGCATTGTCCGTGTCTCAGGGCAAATACTATTCCTTTGCACGCCATGCGACGGCGACAGCTGCTGCGAGTACGAGTACGCCCGCTGCTGTCGACACTACTTGTGTCTTAGTATATTGCGCACGAAGCCGCTGCGCAAATGCGAATATGTCAAAGACGCGCGATAGTGAAAGGGAAACCAACTGACCGAGTTTAATGGCCCTACGTTTAAGCTAGCATTATGCATTTGCTCTGCGTCCTCCTCACTACTCAGACCGAGAGAAGACCCTGATGACACTTTCCGCACAGACGCATCAGGGGTCACCGGATAGGTGCCCAGTGGCAGTACCTTCCTCTCCCCGCTCTCTCCATGCCGATGGCCTTCAAGACGCCCAGGGAGGTGAGAATCTGAATCTGAATCCCCTTCAGGGAGCCAGGGAGAACGGGGGCGTGGGTTGAGATTCGGGGGGAGGCTGCCTGCAGCAACAGAAGCAGAAGCGGAGGACGACCCACCATCGCCGTCCGCATTAGCGGCTTCCGAAGAGCTCGTCGACCCGTCCTTTGAACGGGATCTACCGCGTGAAGCAGCAGAGCGCTTCTTCCTTCGCGACTTACCACTAGACTCGGAATCCGATGATAGACTGCGCGGACTACGAGGAGAAGGTGGAGTAACGAGTCCACTACGAGCGTTGCCGTTCTGCCTGTGTTGGAATGGAAGTCGCTGTTGTTCCAAAGCGATAAGTCCAGCATCGACCTTGGCGGTGGTACCCTCTAAACCTTGCTCGACAGCATGTACGCGCGACTCCCATTCATCGCGTGCTCGGGCAAGACGAGCACGCTCCTGTGCCCATTCTTCTTGAATGCCTCCCCACTGACCTTCTACACCTTTTTTCCACTCGTTGACGAGGGAAGTAAGAGAAGCGCGCTCCTGCGTTGCCTCGGCAACGTGAGATTGCGATTGGGCTTGCGATGTATGCACCAGCGACTCGAGCGAGTTGACTTTCGCTTCGAGGAATGAGATCGTGTTCTGTGCCGCGACGTGTTGTGCTTGGAGTGTCCGGGAAAGTTCAAGAGCGGACTCGAGCTGGCTAGACAACGCAGCAAGGCGCGAGTTGATATCATCTGACGAGGGAGGCATGCTCTGGGCAACAGCCGAGGGGGGTGGAGAAGGAGACCTTGATCGACTGCGAGCCTTGTCATCCTCGTCATCCATACCCAAACCAGTGGGCTCTGGCGTTCGAGGTCGGGTGAGTTCATCCCTCTTGTGCCCTCGTTCCTCCACTTCTACAGTAAGTTGCTCCTCATCCTCTTCTTCCACACGCCCAAGTTCATGAGATGTCACAGTAGCAATACTGCGTGTATCGTCATCGTCAGATGGGAGGTCGGCGTACTCATCCCGACGGGGTTCTACCCGATGACGGCCTCCGCGGATTTGCTCGAGCTCGCGCTTCTCCTCTTCCAAAAATTCCCGAAGCGATGTGACTTCGCGTTTGATAATTTCATGTTCACCAAGTAAACTGTCTAACGAGCGGATTTTGTCAACGTGAGAGGCAAGGGACACCTGTGTCTCTTGTAATTGTGCCTGAAGTTCGGACAATGCCGAGCTGGTTGCGGATGAATTTGGATTCGGATCAGATTCGGTGGGAAGAGCCTGTTGTTGCTGTTGAGGGGGAAGTACAGGAGGGAGGGATTGTGGATATGGAGGGAGAGATTGGGGCTGAGTGCGAGTGTTAGGACAGGGGCAATGTACCAATCAGAAGAGTTGCACTGACCAGATTACCTCCGAGGGTGTCGTGTATTTCGTTCATCGCACCGGTAAGAGAATGTAACTCCGCACCGGTTTCGCGACTTTTTTGAAGCTCGCCTTGAAGGCGACTGAGGATATGGTCGAAGGTAATACTACTCTTTCCAGGTGCGCGCATATTGGCGCCCATACCACCCATGCCAACCAGACCCTGCTGTTGAAGAGCGGGCCTGCGTGCAGGGCCGGCAGCACTCTGAGTTCCGGTAAAGTTGAAAGCGCTCGTGCCATTACTTGAGCCAGGTTGACTGGAAATAGCAGAAAGGGTAGGAGGATTTTGATGAGACTCTACACGAGCAGCGAGCTGGGCTTCTTGCTCGGTGAGTACGCAGACGACGCGCGCAGCGACTTTGTGGTGGACGATGGTCTTATTATCTTCGCCAACAATGTCAATACCAAATTCCTGTTGGAAGGAGTAAGCATCGCGAGGGAAAATGGGCAGATGTGAATGTGAATAGGACATACGACAATGTCGCCTGTCTTGAGCTCGAATGGCTCTGATTCTGCGCCCTCTGCACTGAGTCGTTCACCATTAATAAAGGTACCGTTTGAGCTCTTCACATCCTTAATATAGATCTAGAAGGGGGAAATGAGGGTGGGAGGGTGTGCAGAAAGGCAGAAGACAAGACCTTGCCAGATTCTTCCCATACTTCAGCATGTTGTCGACTGAGAACCTTAGAGTCAAAAAAACCATTGCGTTCCCCTGGTGCAGTTTTCGCGTTGGTTTGACGACCGATCTTTATCCGTTGACCTTGAGGGAGGTGGATATGTTTGGGGATGAACGAGTCATTGAGAGGGTATAGGTAGAGAGCTGGCAAAGGATGCTGTTGTACATGGGAAGAGAAGGGGGCTGGCATAGTTTGAAAGAGCGACCGCTGAGTGAGGAGAGCGGGAAGGAGAGGAGGAGAGTTGTTCGCTGTTCGTTGTTCGTTGAGTGTTGAGTTGAGTGAGTGAGTGGCGCGGCTGAGCGCAGTCACACATGTCACTGTCACTGTCACAACCCTGTGCTTTGTTTGGTCCTGTTTTCTCTCACACGGACACGTGCCCGGATCGCCTCCGCTCCGAGGTCAGTCAGGGCAGGACGCCTTGCTCACCGCCTCCGCCTATACCCTTCATGACGACCACAACCACAGCCACGACCACAACGTCAACGTCAGCAACAACAACAATCACTTCTATCTCCTCTTCTTCTTCTCCTTTGCAGAATGCTACTACTAAATCCACCATCACTTGGCAATCCGACCTTGAAGCTCTCTTTCATCGCGCCAAGGACCGCTTTCCGGACGTAGTTTGGGCCCTTTTGACGGAAGACGACGGTGAACCGACTGGTGAACAAGTCTATGGCCACAAAGGTATGTTCCCATTCGTTCTCGCTCCCGTCACGCGTGCGCCCTTGCCTTGTCTCCGACCCGGCTCCGCACTTTGCTCGCGCAGATTTACCCCTTATCTTGCCCTTCCACCGCCTCTTAGCCCGCTCTGGCCTTTGAAACTTATCCATCTTTGCAGCCATTGTATACGCCCGTGCCCCTCCAAGTTTCCAGGCAAGATACTTTTCCTTCCGTCCGGCTCCCATATCGTCTCCAGGTCCCCTAGGCACATATTCTCCCTCTGGTTTTCCTACGCACTCTGCGCTCTCACTCTCCCTTTGTCCTGAAGTTTCTTCCATATCCCGTTCTCCTTCGCCCTTCCGCCCTGCATCTCCCGTCTCACAGAATCAGGATGGCTTGATGCAATTGACCACTTCGATAAACCCCACCTTATTCTCAAAGGAACTCGAATACCTCTACACCGGCAAAGGCCTTGGTGCCGCATTTGAGTTCTTCTATGATTCCTCCGAGCACTATCGCGAAGAAGGCGACGCAGAAGAGAATCGCATCGACAAGCTTCGCAAAGATCTCGTCTTCATGTGGAGATCTCGCCTTTATTCAGATGTCCGCATCGGCATTGAGGGTAGCTCGTCTGCTCATCATGAAGGTCTTGCCGCTGTCTTTTCTACTCATCGCTTCATTCTTGTCTCCCGTTCCGACTACTTTCACAACGCTCTGATCACTTGGAAGAACCAAAAGCCAGAAATTAGCGACGAGGACCAAGGTGATGACCACTCGGCAGAACCCCCCACCCTGATGCTTCCCTCTCCCCCTTTCACGCCACCCTCTCTCCACTTTGTCCTTGGCTTCATTTACACAGGCACCCTCATTTTCTCCAATCGTACATATGACCTCGATACCGCTTTCCACATAATGCGCTCGGCGACGTATATCTCCCTCAATACTCTCTATGAGGAGACTCAAGCCCGTATTGTCCAGGAGATGATGCACGGTCTCTTCCACGCGTACGTCGAGTTTGCAGAGTACGAGCGCATCACCGGAGGCAAGTGGGGTATTTCGGGGTGCCGTTGCAGGCAATGTGCCCGTCGCATGCCCCGCGTCATCGAGTTTGCTCTCTTAGATGACGTCAAGAATGAATTGCTTCAGCGCGGCGCCCGTCGCGGTCTCGTCGGGATGTTTGGTGAGGGTTGGTGCAATGCCGAATTTGCCAAACTGGATAAGAAAATTAGAGATGCAGCCCTCAAAGGGGTTGCCAAGAGGACCGCTCCCCTTAATGTCTTCTCATTGCTATTCGCTGCAGAGTTTGCATTGTCAAAGCTAAATGCCATCATCGATCCTTGGGCTGATACTTCTCGTGACATGATCGTGGATGCCCGACGTCACGTGGATTATGTCCTTTGCTCGCAAGCAGACGAATGTTTCTCGCAGCCGGATTGGCTCGAATTAATGGATACTGACGGCGTGAAGTTCGAAGACCGAGAACATGTCGAGTGGATCATGGCATCATTACAGCGAGGGTTCACCGAAAAGAGTGCAGGAAGGTTGTATCAGGTTTGCCATCCACATCATTATCGTCATCGTTGTGCATCTCACATTCACTTTAGTCTCTTGTCTCGTCGATATTACTGCGACCACACCCTACTGACCCAAATGCCACGATGTTACCGCCAACATCTCTGATCAGACATAAGGTTGAAGAAACTCGAATTGAATTACTCAGGTGGATGAAGAAGCGTTGGGTTTCTATCCGCATGGAAGGTGGCTTTGATAAGTTGGATCCGTGGGCCTTAAAGGAGATCGGTCACGGTAAGCTTTTCTGCATACGATGGAACGTATACCAGGCTGATACCTGCCAGAACTTGAGCTTTCAACCGATGATCTCATCTCGCCTGCAGCTGCGTCCATATCTAAAAGCTCCTCCGCGCGCAACGGCGTCCGCTCTACTAAGCACTTAGATGCTGGAGCTGACACAATCAGTCAACATTCCCTGAGGACGGGTTTGTTGAATCGTAATTTGGCGAAGCATCACGGCCCATCATCACCGAGGGAACCGATGATTTCCTCTGGAAGTTCGGTCCGCTCAGTCGCCCGCAGTACGCATTCTACTACATCCAAAATCAGCGATATATCTACAACACAACATCGGCGTCAATCACCAAATTTGGGACCCAGGCCCGACTCTAAGCTGACTCCATCAGGCGAGCCAGTCTCCAGATCGTTGTCTCGCACCTCCTCGACATCCACCATTGGAGAGGAAGACCAGAGCAAGTCCGCTACGGATTCGATTGCACCCGCAGCTAAAAGGCGTCGACCTGCGCAAGAAAGCTCCCCTGTGTCACGGCCAAAGTCTCCTGCAGGCTCTCTTGCTTCGGTCCGCTCACGGGCCTCCACGGTGAGAAAGCACACCCAAAGCACACCTACTCCGTCATTACGGGTATCCGGCCTCACATCGCGGCCTGCCTCTTCCGTCTCTCAACGCAGCGATGCGTCATCGACATTCAAAAGTGTCAAGGATGAGTTTTCCGGAGAGCTGGCGCTACGTCCGCGGCGTAACTCTGCCTCGTCCTCAGTTTCGACTGTGAGTGTGAGGACGACTGCGACTGCGACGTCGAACGCGGCTGCAGCCCCCAGCAGACCAAGGCGCACATCAGCAACCTCAGTAGTGAGCACAAACACACCGACAAGGCCAAAGAAAGCTGTACCTCCACTTCCAGACCCGATGAAGCTCAGTACTAGAGCGGCACAAAGATCACCTTCGAGTGCATCCCTTCGGTCATCTACATCTGTCTCCCCTTCTACTCTAAAGAATGTCGTTCCGAGGAAATCTGTGGTCGGAAAACCTGGAGATTCACCAAAAGCAAAGGCAACAACTCCGCAAGACAAGGCCGCCATCCCAACGAGGAAGGGCAAGGAGCCGGCAACGACCACGGAACATGTTCAAGCTCCTTCGAAGGCGACTTTACGTGCAGCTGCAGCAAGTGAAGCCGCCGCTTCGTCGGCGAGTATCCTTTTGGCACGTCATAAACCACCAACCGAATCCGTCTCACGATCTGATTCGGCTTCCGACGCATCACCTGCACTCCCACCACCTTTGCTATCACCCGGCGCGCCGCGCGGGGCGACGCTCGAGGTGGGGATCCCATGCATTATCACATCTAAACGTGCGCGCTTCCGCGCGCTTGCACGGTACATTGGTGAAGTTGAGGGCGAGTTGGGGCCCTGGGTTGGCGTCGAGGTGCCAATGGGTGATACGTGGCCTGGCGAGAAGCTCGACGCGCGCGCGTGGCATGACGGCACGTGGGGCGGCGTGCGCTACTTTGACATCGGGGGTTCAACGGACTGGGACTTTGGAGACGACGTGCGGACCATGCGCCGGAAGCGGTTGGACGGGCTCAGCACGACTGGCAAAGGCGGTCGTAGCCTCAAGCGTGAGGGCGGCCAGCTCGACACAGCCAGGAAGGAGAAGCGTCGCCGGAGTGTCTCGCCCGCGGGTTCGGACACGATGGCTACAGAGTCGCGGGGCTTGTTTGTGCGGCCCCAACAGGTGTTGTATGTGGTGGACGCTGTGGGATCCGATTTTTGAGGTGCACTGCAGGCAGGGGTTCTCTCGATAATGATCCGGCATTGACAGTACAGTACATTTATTCATGGTCGCTCGCTCGTTTTTCTCTGTTTTTCGCATTGGCTACCGTCACTTAATATTCTCCTTAGCTATTAGCTAGCTCCTTGCTATCTGATTATATAATCGAACCGAGTGATCAGGTCTAATCTTTCACTTCACTTTCACTGCCAAGCACAGCTCGACCAGACCACATTTACAATGCGTTACTACGAGACTCGATATCCAGAAGTTGATGAGCTCGTCATGGTGCAAGTCCGGCAGATTGCCGAGATGGGTGCCTACGTCAAGCTGGTGCGTCGCGTGCACACTGCACACCCACACATACTTTGAGACGGATTCGAATTATGATTCAAAAAATTATTATAGCTCGAGTATGACAATATCGAAGGGATGATTCTACTCTCAGAGCTCTCCCGTCGCCGTATCAGGTCCATCCAAAAACTGATCCGTGTTGGTCGCAACGAAGTTGTTGTCGTGCTGCGCGTAGACAAAGAAAAAGGTCTGCCTGCCGTTCCTCCGCACCACCAACGAACCCAAATCGACCCTAGCCCTAATTTCACTTTTTCTTCCTTTCTCTCGTCCTCGCGGATATTTAATCAGGCTACATTGACTTGTCGAAGCGCCGCGTCTCACCGGAAGACATCACAAAATGCGAGGAGCGGTTCATGAAAGCGCGCACCGTCTCGTCGATCATGCGACATGTCGCCTCTCGACTGCCTACCTTCGACTCTGATGCTGACGGCGCCGGTGCAGATGGCGCCGCCGAGCACAAGAGGGACCAGGAGAAAGAAGGCGAGGCGGCCTCTACCGCGGACGAAGTCGCGCCCGTGCCGGTTGCTGCTGGGCCGAGCGAGGAGGAGCGTTTGGAGAAGCTGTACGAGCAGGTTGCGTGGCCGCTTGGGCGGAAATATGGGAACGTGTATGATGCGTTCAAGCTCGCGTTGACGCAAGTTTCCTCAATTTCTTCATCTCATCTCCCCTTTTACTCATTCACTTTTTCCCTCCATGCAGAGAAGCAGAGGCGGTCTTCGGTTCGCTGTCGCAACCTGTGCCACAAGCGGCGTATAATCTCCTCATGGCAACTATTGCGCGTCGATTGACGCCGCAGCCTATCAAGTTGCGTGCGGACATCGAGTTGACATGTTATACGCCTTCTGGGATCGATGCAATCAAAAAGGCTCTCAGGGCAGGCGAGAAAGCGAGCACGGAAGCCGTCCCCATCAAGGCCAAGCTAGTAGCACCACCACTATATGTCCTCAGCACAAATGCAACCGACAAGGTTTGTGATGAGTGATGAGATTGTCATCGGAGCATATCGGACGAACTAATGAACGTGACAGTATGCCGCAGTTGAACGCTTAGAGCGTGCGATCGAATCCATTCAAGGCACTATCGAAAAGCAGGGAGGAAACCTCATCGTCAAAATGAAGGTAAATGAAAGTATCTTAGAGGGTGCTTCTCCTAGATATCTCACGTGTCATTTCAGCCAAAAACCGTATCAGAAACGGACGAGCATGATCTCGCACAACTCATGGCAAAGGCAGGTCGCGAGAATGCGGAGGTTTCAGGAGATGAAGATGAAGAGGAGGCGATAGCGTGACCACTGACCACATACTTGTCGTCTGTGTTGTAAGGACTGGAACGTTAATGTAGCAGTACATTGTACCAATCTAGAATCACCGGACCAGATGGGCTAGAACGTCCAAAGACTCTCGATGATATGGCGACTGGAGTCAGGCTGCGTATCATCTCTTCTCTTGAAGATGCCATCAGGTTCCTCAGTTTCTACTGCAGGATCCTTCTTGATGCGTCTATTTAGCTCTCCTTCGATAAGCTGTAGAGACCGGGCATCTCAGCCTCAACCACAATGTCACGGCGGAGTCACATGACGCACCGTAGCGTATGTGTGGTCCAAAAAGTCTTCCATGGGATAGCTCGGCTTGGTGAAGGCCTCCTCGAATATACGCGCCATCGTTGACACGCCTGCATGATAATGACTTTTGTGAGAATACAATTCCCAGAGCGAAGAATCCAAGGCATTCGTCAAGTTTGGGTTGGGTTCCTCGGCCAAAAATGTATCTGTGTATATATATACGGCTATTGAATGAGGCAATTGATGGGGGCGTGGGGTCAAAAGTAACGCACCTTCAAAAGGCTCCGGATCATCACCATCGCGGTGAATCATGCACATAAGCGCAGGGTGGCGCTTGAGTATGTTATACACAAATGGGATCGTAATCACAATACTGGAAGGGGGTGCCGTGAGCGACAGGCGAGAAAGACGTTTGACAAACGAGGCGAGGAGCGTCGCAGGTAGATGTCTAGGAACACAAAGGTCCAAGATGAATAAATATATCCAGGAGAAGCTACACTGTTATACTGACGTAGAACTCAGAAACAGCTCTGCGAGGCGGAAAAATCGGCTTCGATATTTGAGGTGTAAAAGGTCCTGGTCGAGAAAGGCGTACAAACGAGTGTAGAACGACGGGTAATCCCTGTCGTAGGATGGATAATTAGAAGAATCAACTAGACGACGATGACTTGATGACTGACAAGTTGTATTCTTGTATCAGAATGAATAACGCGTTGAGCGCAAGCAAACCGACCACACCGCCTGTGCCAGCGTACAGTCCATTTAATAAGGGCGTTGAGGAAGAAGGAACTTTTCGACGACTTACCATAGTCTACGCACCCGCCGACCCAGTCCATGACCATCACTGCTCTCGTAAGGTGTGGCATAACACTATGATGCATGATATTCAGCACGCGGAGGGAAAGCGCACTTCCAGCGCATTCGTCGCCAGACAGTCGCGGCAACAAGCGCAGCCAGAGACGGGTAAACACGGCGCGATGAGACGCCAAACAGTGCAGCGACTGGTGGACGGTGAGCCGACGCAGGCGGGTCGACGGGCCCGACAGTTTCTTCTTCCTCTCCTCCCCGTGCTTATCGTCCTCCTGCTCATCAAAAAATTTACGCCAGTCATCCTCATCATCGGCAGACATCGTCGCGTCCGCTTCATCGTCGGACTGGGAATCGTCTGGCCAAGTCATTGTTGTTGTTGTGGACGCCTTTTTGGGGCGGGCGGGCTTGGCTCGCAATTCTTCTACCCACCAGAACTTCAGGTCGGACTGCGCTCCTGGGAACGATCCCAACCTCTCGAGAAGGGAGAGAAGGTTTTCCGAAACGTGAGAAGAATTTGCCTCGGACGAGAGCACCGACCTGTGTAGAAACCATAGACTCGTTGTTAATCGTCGTCGTCGGATGACAGGCGGGGACAGGGAAAACGTACTCTGCGTCTCTCAGGAAGAACCACCGGACATCGGCATGGACGTCCAACCACCTCGTGACAAACATGTCCCTCACTTCGGCGTCGAGTTCACCGGGAGACACTTGATGGACGACCCTCTTCTTCCCGCCACGTTCAGAGAGTGGGCACATCAACAACGCGCTGATGACCTTCTTAAAATGGGGCACGTGAAATTGCGGCTGCGGCGATGATATACTCAGAGAGGTGGAAAGGTGCTTCAGGAGTGACATGAGGATGTTGAGCGCTGAGGTCTGGACGCGATGTAAGAATGAGATATCGTTAAAGTCGCAAAAGGAAGGCCCACCCTGAGCAAAGATTCCTCATCCTTGAGCAGTCCACACAGGAAACGAGTGTACTCGTCCAGCCGCTCAAAGATCCACGTTCGCACGACTTTTACTTGTTCATCCGTAGAGTTCTCCAGATAGCCTTTCGTAATTAACAGGACAAAGACGCGGTAACAAGCATAGGTGGCTTTGAGGACAGAGCGTGGATCATCGAGAGCGGCAGCAAGGTAAGTGAGATCAGCAAGGGGGTTTAAGGAAGCATTTTCAGAGATGGCCTCTGTCAGCTTATCCTCCAGCTCTTTTACACGGGGGTCATCCAGTAATTTTATCCTCTTTCTGGACGAAGACGGAGGCATCAGAAAGAAAAATGAACGGCAACACCGGGCCGGTATACAAATGGAGTGCATTTCGAGTAATTTAATCTGATTAATCGTACAGAAAAAGAAAGACAAAACTCCAATCAAGAATTCTCGGACAATGTTCCGTAACCGTAACGCTCGTCGGTTGGGTATGAAAAAGAAAGAAAACGACAGTCGCTGTGAAACTACAGACATACATGTTTCCCGACGATCCTCCATCTTTCTTTTGTGTTCCCACCAAATTCAACTATCTGTCCATGTCGAAGATCTCGTCGTCGTCCCCAGTGACGACCGGCCTACTGAGCGGGCTTAATGGTGTCCCCCAGCTCTTCCCGCTCGGGTTGCGACTCGCTGAAACACTGCCTGGGCCAACGGGCGGTCGCCCCATTGTGACATTCGCATACTGTGTGCGGGATGCTAGCGATTCCAAGCCGGCCACCGCGTGAGAATGAGGGTTTGAGGGTGCGTGCGAGCCGGGTGACATGCCAATCCACTCGGAGAACTGTACACGCTCGCTCGCATTGGCCTGGAAGCTTGTGCTCGGTGCGAAGGAATTCGGCTGTGGCGGTGTAAATGCACTGGAAGTAGCGGGCGATGCAACCCCAGGAGGGGGTGGTAACGCATGAATTCGCGAGTAACCAGCCGCAAGACCCTGCGGCAGGCTTTGTCCTGGTGCGTGCGCTTGAAGGGCGCGAGCAGATGGGGAAAGGACATTCCTACCATCCTCCCCGTTGCCTCTAATGAGATCACCACCGGAGGGGATAGGCCGTCCAAGCTGGAAGGGTTGGTTACCAAGGGATTCCGAGGTCCCATCGAATGGCTGACGTTGGGCGGGAGGGGCAGGAGCAGGGTCATTGATCCGAGCTAAAAGGTTTGCCGCATTCACATTTGAGGACCCATTAACGCTGCTAGGTGCTTGCCCACGAAGACCTGAAACACCAGCCGTCAGTCCTGCGCGGGGCGCCCCGTTCCTTGAATTTAGGTAATGTTGATAGTTGCCCGGGAGGAAAGCAGCCGAAGCATTGGAAGGTGACAGGAAGGAATTGATATGATCATCTGCAAGTGAATGACCACCAAAAGCAGATGCAGATCTGAATGAGTTAGGGGTACCATTGCCAACAGCCGGAATGGCGCCTCCAGAAGCGCTCACATCCATTCCACCTTTGCGTGGGGAACCAATCACGCCCTGGCCACCTTCTAACCAAATCGACTTGATATCCCCAAGCAATGATGGAGCTGGCACCGAACGCGAGTACCGGTGATGATGTGTGTCGGCGTTCGGGCGGGAGTTGGCACCCCGTGGTGTGCTCGGAGTCACATGTGTATGTGTTCGAGAATATCTTCGCGATTTCTCCTCTGGCGTTAGCAGCTCACTTAAGGAGCCAGGGACAAATTCTTCCAGATCCTCATCCTCCACAACAATCTCGCCTCCAAAGTCATCCTGAGCACCTCCCAGTGGAAGCTCTGAGCGCCAGGCGGCCGTTGCGCCCAATGAGGCGGCGATGCCAGAACGTGCCTTGAGATCGTCTGAGGGATTGGGTTTATTTTCATACGAAAAGAAAACAGACTGTGCGCCAGGGGCAGAAAAAGGTGATGTTGACAGGACGCCGGCACCTTGAGATGGCGACGTTCCAGGAGAGAAACCGTTGACACGAGCCACCTGGCTGTGAGAGGACGTTGAACGAGGAGAGCCAATAGGGCCTAGATCTGTCGGGTTTGCGGGTAAGCGCACCTGACGCGGCGCGGATGGACTGTGGAAGGGGAGGGGGGAGGGGGAAGCATTCGGTACGGCTGGTGGTTCCTGTTCGGTCTTGGCATCTGGAAGTGCGTCCTCAGCCACTGGAAGAGGACTGTCTTCGTTCGGCGGGGAAGCGAAGGACTTGTTCTGTGCAGGAGCGGTAGGAAGCTTGTTGCTCTCATCGGGTAATCCGTACGATGCAAAGTCTGTATCTTGGACGGGAGGAGCAGGGGCAGATGGGGACACGGCTGCCTTGAGCGACATAGGTAAAGGCCCGCGTGCAGAACCCTGGAGGATACGTGTGGGTGCAGTTGAGCCAGAGAGAATTGTGTTACGCGTCGAGCTGCTACCAGAACCCGATACGCCACCACCAGGACCAGATTGGGGACTAGATTTGGAGGACTTTGCACTTTTCCCACTCTCTTTTGACTGACCATTCGCATTGGCGGCGAGCTGGGCAGCTTTCTTGTTTTTACGATCCATGGACATGCTCTGACCGGGCAAAATATGTGCGAGCGCACATTTATGACCAAATTTGCAGTTACCCTTGACAAACCAAGCGCAGACGCCTTTTGGTTGGCCGGGTTCGTTGTTTGCATGGGAAAAAGGACATGACACCCCGGCGGTGCAAGAGCCTACCTTGAAGAACTTGCACGGCACGTGGGAGAGGTCCTTGGCTGAGTAGGGAAGGGCTACATAAGTGGATGGAATAGGACGGAACATCGAGACATACTTTTGGTCGAGCTCTTTGCCTTGGGACCCTTTTCACGGTCTTTGCCTTCCCTGTCGCGATCCCTTTCGCGCTCGAGGTCGCGGTTGGGCTCGTGATCGGTATTTTTCTCGAGGACAGGCATGGCTATGGATGGGAAAATGGAGAGAAGAGAGGGGATGGTACCAGATTGCAGAGGGTAAAAAGAGGAGATAGAACAGAAGAATGCAGGTGAGAGATGTGGAAGCGAGAACGACACGACGAAGACCGACGGGAGGAGTGGGCAGCGTCGAGGAGGAGGAACCGTTTGGGGCAAGCGGCGTGTAGATGCCAAATCGGGAAAGGGCGGCAGTGACACATGGCGCTCACGTGGATGAGACTCGCCGCGCCGCACGCCGCACACCGCACCGCCGCACCGCGCCGCACCGCACAGAACAGCGAGCGAACAGCGAACCAGCGAACAGCGGTGAACAGCTCAGTTGGGGCACCCGTGGCGTTTAGCGCCCAATTGTCTACCTTGAGAGCTAAGCCTAGCTCGTCCTCTCTCTCTCTCTCTCCTCCCTCCCATCTCATCTCTCCATGGAACATATCGTGGATCCTCGCGTCGCCAATTTTGCCATCGGCCGTCACTATCAGCTCCTCGACGTCATAGGCGAAGGTGCCTATGGCATTGTCTGGTAATCATCCTCTCGTCTCCCTCCCGCCTGGCTCATCGCGTTATTCAGCTCTGCCGTCCATATCCCGTCCCAGCGCAAGGTCGCTATCAAACGCATCACTCCGTTTGATCATTCGATGTTCTGTCTCCGCACCCTGCGTGAGATCAAGCTGCTTCGCCATTTCAATCACGAAAATATCATCTCCATCCTCGACATACTCCAGCCGTCAAGCCTCGATGACTTCAAAGAGGTCTACCTTGTCCAAGAGCTAATGGAGACCGATCTGCACCGTGTCATCCGTACTCAAACGCTCAGTGACGATCATTGTCAATACTTCATTTACCAGGTCAGCCCTGGTCTTCTCCCGTCCGAACCCGAATCTCTTCCCACCCCTATTGTCGGTCGTCTTTTGTCTGACAGCTGAAACTGAAACATGTTACAGACCCTGAGGGCGCTCAAGGCGCTGCACTCGGCTGATGTCCTTCACCGTGACTTGAAGCCATCCAACTTGCTCCTCAACGCTAATTGTGATCTCAAGGTACCACCGTGCTGTCCGCCTTGATCCTTCCTCACGTCCCTTTCAAGCTCTGTGATTTTGGTCTCGCCCGATCCGCTCGCCCGCCCCCCGATGTGGATGACAGTAGTAACTTCTTGACAGAATACGTTGCCACGCGGTACGGCTACGTCCACCCATCTCGAGTAGTTCTCATTTACGCGCCCAGGTGGTATCGCGCGCCAGAGGTCATGCTCACCTTCAAGGAATACACTCGCGCCATAGACATTTGGAGCGTAGGTTGTGTCCTGGCCGAGATGCTCAGCGGGAAGCCCTTGTTCCCGGGCCGAGACTGTAAGGGTCGTCCGGAGGGTACTTACTGAACACGGATCGCTCACTCGTATCTGATCACATCAGACCATCATCAACTTTCCATCATCCTTGATATCCTCGGAACGCCGTCGTTGGATGATTTCTATGCGATTACCTCACAAAGATCAAGAGAATATCTTCGTGCCCTCCCATTTCGCAGGAAAAAGCCTTTCAGCCAGCTCTTCCCCGAGGCGAATCCGAAGGTACGTAAATGTCCTAGAATCAACTTCCTTCTAGAATGGCGACCGCTTGACTCCCTTGTTACCTTAGGCAATCGACTTTCTTGAGAGATGTTTGACTTTTAGTCCAAAAAAACGAATAGACGTGGCTGAGGCATTGGGGCATCCCTATCTGGAGGTCCGCCCAGCCGCTTGATCCCGTTGCCATTTCCTCTCTGATCCGCATCCAGGCCTATCACGACTCCGATGACGAGCCGACGGCGGAACCTATCGATCCATCATTTTTCGATTTTGACAGCGCCACCCCACTAGGGAAGGAGCGACTCAAAGGTGAACACTTGAATTTTTTCCTACAAAATAACATCCTGACCCACTATACGACCGGCCTAGCTTTAATTTATCACGAAGTGACCAATTATCACCATGCATCCGAAGCTGAGTAGTGTCGCAACATTGTATATTGGCGACTTTTTATGTACATACCGAGGAACTATACCAATATGACTATTCTCTTTGGCTTGTCAGTAGTAAAAAAATGAATACCCTACCCCTACAAACAGACTCCGCGTGCGTGAACAGTTGCCAACTACATGGCGACGGCCAAAAGTCATTTTGTAACCCAGTGAAAAATGAAATTGATCTAGTTCATAGCAGCATCCTACCCGACCACCGAGGCATCGGAATACATTCCCGCACGTTCTCTATCCCTCCGAGCCAACTAATTAATCGCTCGAAGCCCATCCCGTATCCACCATGGGGTGCACCCCCGAACTTGCGCAATTCAGTGTACCACCGGTACGCCTCCCCGTCCAACCCCCGCCGCTTGATGGCGGCCGCAAGCAGAGCCGATCGCTCTTCGCGTAAGGAACCTCCAACAAGCTCTCCAACACGCGGCACAAGTAGATCGAAGCAGGCAGCCGTCTTGCCATCCTCATTTTGGCGCATATAGAACGGTTTGATAGCAGAGGGATAGTTCGTGACAAAGATGGGTCCACAGGCAAACGAATCTGCAAGCCAGCGCTCGTGCTCGCTTTGTAGAGGTGCGCCCCACCGTGGTGCAAATTCGAAACGAGCGCCATGCTTTTGGAGCTCCAAAATCGCATCGGAATAAGTGATCCGCGGCCAGGGTGTCTCAGACGCTGCGGCGTCCATCGTCGGCGCCCGCGACGAGTGGACGTCCTTCTGTAAAAGATCGCGGTCCGGGGACTCGAGCCGCAAGACGTGCTTGACGGAAGCCTCCACGACGTCGCACAGGTCGCCGACGGAGCGGACAAATGCCCATTCAGCTTCGAGCATCCAGAACTCGGCGAGGTGTCTCGATGTCTGCGAGTGTTCGGCGCGGAAACAGGGAGATAGGGTCCAGACGCGGGCCATTGCATTCGAGAGGACTTCGAGATGCAACTGTGACGAAACGGTGAGATACGACGGCTTGTTGAAGAATTCCGTGTCCGTCGTTGTTGAGCCTCCCCGGTTGGCCGAGCGATGCGGAATGGACGCTACACGAAAGGCCTCGCCCGCACCCTCAGCGTCATTGGAAGTAATAATAGGCGTGTGGGCGTAGATAAAATCGTTGCTATGAAAAAAACTGCTTAACGAGCGCATAACGGAATCGCGCAGTCTCAGCACGGCGCCCTGAACGTCCGTGCGAGCCCGTAGGTGGGCATGATCCCGAAGGAATTCTGTCGTGAGAGCCTGTTTCTGTATAGGATAGATCTAACAACAAGGGTGAGGTGCGCTGGACTTCTGGGGAGAGTGTTATGAGCACCTCCGGGTCACATGCACCCAATATCTCCACGGATTCCGCAATTAACTCATTATCCTGGCCTGGCCCCGGGCTTGACGCCAGGACACCTGTCAGGCGAACACTTGCGCCGTTTGTTAATCTTTTTGGAGAAACTATGTCAGAATTCCTTGCAAGAACATGGGCGTACTGACGGCTTTGCATATGTTGGATTCTGGAACACCACTTGAAGACCCTTCGAGGTCGTGCCGTCATGAATCATCGCGAATGCGACCCTCTTTTGAAGTCTGACCGATTTGATCCATCCATGGACCTGTATGGTTTCCTTACCAGGCTTCGACGCAAGTACTTGACGAATTGTTCTTCCCAGTTGAGTCAGGCTGAGAGTAGATACAAGCTGTCGGGGCCCAGGCATGTATGTTTCGCGCTCGGGCACGCGCCTGAGAGCATGCGACCACAGCTGTGGCTGACTTTCTCACGGCTAATCCCACGGGGTTACCCATGAAAATTGTTAGCCCTATACAGTCAAACTTTTTTCGCATCGATCAAATAATAGTTACATCTGCGCGTCCGTCCCTAGTCAATTTTGTGCGTCTATTGCTGTTTTGGATTGGCTACGGAAAAGGTTCATGACTGGTGGGACATTTTACAATTGCAATATGGTCCAATTCAGTTCCGAAAATATGATCAATTAGATTTCAGCATTTTTTGCCGAGCGCGTAACGCGTTACGTCGTCACGAGAATAGCATAGTCACATGACTGCGTCCGATGGGTCGGCTCGCGTATACGCGTACAAGGTTGACGACAATCGGAGTCTCTTCGCGTAATGTATTCTCATTCTTTCTCTTCCACATCGGGTGAATGATTCATTTCCATCGTATCTCCCTTGCGAGGGCTCAGCGTCATCATTTGCAGAGTGCCGTGTCAGAGAGTTCCGATATCTCCGAAACACGCTTCTGCATTGAAGCTGTGTGACGCTGCATTGCAACCGAAACCGCAGTCGAGTATGTTTTGTCATTCGGAATAGCACGGAGATGCACTGTACTCATATGTCATCTGTTCCTATAACGTTTCAACAGATACATTGACGTACGAGTCGCGTACGTATAAGGTTGCTATGTTGGCAAAATTAGCTTGATCTGCTCATTTGAATGTGGTGCAAAGCTCTCCGTAGTGACCTGCCTGTTATGCCGGCTGGTGAGTGAACATGACAGCGAAAACGTTTACTACAATCTCAAAGCAGAAACTGCCCAGATTTCGAGCGCACTGTTGTTTACAAGTCAATGTTACATGCACGTAGGGGTCAGAAATCAATCTTCTCATGTAGGACCGCGGCTAAAGAATCTTCCAATTCATCGTTTGGTTCTCTTCATCGTCGTTTTCTTCATGTCTTCATACATCCTGACGTGTCTCACTGCCCTGAGATGAAACTTGTTCCCCTTATTTCTTCGTTTCCATCCGAACATCGGACTCAAATGCATTGCATTCATACGTACAAAAAGCTGCGTCCATAAGTTAGACACACAATGGAGATCATAACTTCCAGTGACTAATCGATGTTGCAACACAGTTTTCTGTATCGCGACACAGGGCCCAGTTGCGCCCAGTTAGCTCGTGGCCTGGTGAATGATTTCCCTAGCTTCCTACCGGGTATCATAGCAGATATTAGGCAAATTGTCGGACGGCGGCCTATTAGTTCCAGACCTGTCTGCATGAGTACGCGTGCAGACCGTGACCGTAAATTATTGCCAACGCCGACGAAAGAGGGGTAGTTCCTGTCAGTAGACGAAAGCGCCATCGACAAGAAACAGAAAGAGCTGGTGAGTTGCGCGGCGCGCGGCACGTGCACAGCCACCGAACACTAACTTTATACGTTTTGTGGTGGAATGCGGCTCCCCCGTTAGGCACATCGCACCTGATTCCTTTCAGCTGTGTCAAATCAATTTTCAGGTTCCGCTGGGCTGAAATGTGGTGGTCGAAAACAAACTCTGGGGTGCTGATGATTCAGCACGTGTTACGGATAATAAAAGATAACGTCATTGCGGACAATCCTTCTCCAATTCTAGGGACTTTTAGCAGAATATCAATGTGTAAAATGAAAAATATGTATCGACACAAGTTGTTGCACTGAATGTCATCACCATTATCTCCGCGGCCCCGCGGCACAAGTTGTTCCCTTTCCGAGTCGCTCCGCGCCATCATCAGCTTAGCTCGGAGCTCGCACCGTCCTCCCGTGTTGCAATGCCCAAAACATATGATCCCGCCTACTCAAAAGCCGAGGTTTAACGTTAGACCGACGTTTTGAGCCTGTGCCGTACATCGGGACCTACGCGAATTTGTGCACCCAGGTGCGCCGATCCGATCGCCTCTCCCTCTAATGAGAGAAAGATGGTGTTGACACCTTTCTCTCGCGTGGACACCACATGAGACAAGTAACATCCGAAATGATTGCCTTGACGACATCAACTGAGATCCAGGCATTAAGCATTGTGTTCCAATCTAGATCCGCCGTGGTCGCAGCTTCTACCAAGCCATCGTTTTACGTGCACTTTGCGCTTTGAGATTTGGCCATCAACCGTAACACCCGGTCAACTTGGTTGTACACGCAGACTACTCTCTTGTAGAAAATGAAGGTTAGAGTCAAGGCCACGACTCGAGCTGGAACTGGAACATAGAGCCAGAGCCAGACGTACTCCCGACATCTCTGTCGTTCTTCTTGGAAACCCCAATCAGTGGCTCGTTTAGACGCGTAAGGTTTTCTCTCTGAAGACCGCTGCCGCACTGCGGCATTTGAAGACACAACTCGTAATCGATACGGTGCCTTCCAAAGCAGGTACGCGCGTGTCATAATACGATATCACTTGCCACTTTTAGGAGCTCGGGCGTCCTTCCTAGGAACAAAGTTCGGTATACTTATGCGCTCCTCCGATGTCCCGCCGACCCGCGGGAGTTGAGGCGGCTGGGCCACTGGCGATTTTTAACCTTCTCTCCAACACGTTCATCTCCTGGTCGCCGCTCATTTGATATGGGATTTGATTTCCACGATGTTCGGGGGGTACAAATGTTGAAACCCATAGGTCGGCTGCATTGAGTCTTCCTACTGGCGACAATTTTCGGAAATCTGGCCTTCAGGCACTCGTCTCCAGATGTAGGTCAATCCTGAATCACAAAATTATGGATTTCGAGCAGTCTGAAGCTGGCGCCCACGTAGTTCCGCCGACGCTCCCTCTTGGGACTACGAAAATAATTTCTTTCTTTTTGGGGGGGAGGGGGAGGGGCGTCCGTCCAGTCTGCAAACTAACATTCAGTAGTTAGTTGCAGAGAGCCAGAGCTCGCTCGCTAACGTGCGCGATCCTTTAAAAGAGAAGTGATGTTTTCCTATCCGTACATCAGAAGCAATGGCGTTTCGTGTCCCAACCCACCTCGGCTCTCTCGTACCCCCACCCGCAGAACAGTTGCAGCAACGCCGGCCGTGGCAGGGAACCCTCACTTTGACCTTCATGAACACAGCCCAGGGTACCTTGCAGGATGTCTATGTCACCGCAGCAGAGACAGATGGTCAATGGTGTGTTGTGTTTTGAACGCGAACAGAGTTTTTCTGGACGCAACCTAATCGAAACTGCTTCAGTCGAATGGATCTTTGGCCAAGGCGCCTCTATTTGTACTTAGGTGCACAACAAGCCCCGCATAACGACGTGAAAGCCTGGGCCAAACGATACACTCCGCCTATCTGTGCACTGATGCCGGATAAGCTCCCCGAACCCGAGGCCAATGCGCTGAATCAGGCGAATTTCGCCAATCTGAGCCGTATGTTACTTGATAGTCAGATTGTAAGTCCAGCCCCGCACAGGTCAATTGCTGTCCTCTGAGCCCTGACTCCACGCACAGATTGCAATGGCGCCTTGGGGCCAAGATAGCTTGCCTGGCGCAGGGATGATGATATATCCTACCTCCTCCTCCTCGTCACTCCTCGTCGGCGCCATATTTTTGTCTGGACCTTTCCCCGAGTTTGCCGTGTATCAACAATCTGGTCGTCCCAACCCGGCTAACCCCGTCTTAGGGCAGGCATCGACTTCCCACCATCAGGTATGGGCTTCCGTTCTTATTATCTTACTCGCCCCCGTAAATCTTCAATTCGTTGCAGTATCAATACGGTGGCCACTCCGGTTCCAGTCGCTATCCTGCGCCCTGAACTCAAGCAGGGCGGAAATATGTGTCTCACAGAAAACAAAGATAAAACAACGCTCTGCCCTGGCCCGGCGCCAGATTAGCCAGAGGACCCCTCAGTCTCAAGAAACATCTTTTTCACGTGCACCAGTCACCTAACGCACGCTCGTATTTATTGGCGATGACTTTGGTGTCACCTGTTTTTATTCCATTAGATTTCGAAGTTGTAGCCATAGTTATTTGGCTTTTTGATTTTTGGCAGTTAACACGGTCTCTGTATTGCATACCGTCCGCTTGGCTTGGAACCGTTGACGTCCTTACATACATAGATGGATGACTTCCTTGCATAGATCGGAAGTGGCAGCTACGTGCGTTCGTATCTCTATTTCACTGTGTTATCTTATTTTCTTATTCACTTATCCACCACTTTGCCTACATCCTGATCCGCCAACAATGTCTATGAAGCTTGGCATTCCTCTTTAACTATTACCAATCAAAACTACAAGCTTCTTTGCTCTTCCTCGTATTGCCAAGGGAGCAGAATGTACAGAGAATCTGCGGGTGCCATGTCGTTCTCTCATGCGCCATACAGGTAGCCTTAGATGTAACTTACAATCACGACAGCCAGCCAAGCGTGCTTCACACCCCGACGCTTTCGAGAAAGGATTTTAATGTCGAGAAAGGGTTTCAATGTGGAGCACCCATTCCACATTAATCCCATCGTAAACCTGCCCAATATCTTTGAGCTTCGAGTCCGCCCACGGAAAAATAGCCAACCTCATATCGCGAGAGTGCAATAGTCGTTATCATACATTCGACAACGGCCGATGAACGAATAGTGGGACAGGTATACAGACGAAGTGTATGAACATACCAAGGACGACTTGCACGATGTATAGAGTGAAAGTGATTGTGCCAACTCTCTACACTCGCTGGGCGTTACGAACAAGAGGCAGAAATGTAACCCACCAACCTTGTGGTGTTCCATTGACCCAAGATCGGTTGCGTGGGGCCCCGTAATCGATGCGGCCATGATCAGCGGGAAAGCAACGAATTAATTGAGAATCCAATGTACAAACAACCACCTGCAGGGCGTGAGTTTAGTAAACAAACCCTCCCGACGACGTGGATATCAACGGACTTGGTTGTAAAGGTAGGTACGGAAGGATCCTAGTGTGCCTAATAAGGACGACCAAGAATGCGATATGAATGCTGGAGAATTCTCATATATTGGGTCCACAACCGTGCGATTTGAAAGCAGCTCGGAAGACATTGCGCGTACTAGCAGTGCGTAGACAAAGTGCAAGACGAGAAAGATTATATAAAAGTCTCGAGGCAAGTCAACTGAGGTTAGATGTTTTTTTGAAATCCATTAATGTGCGCCTCGGGATGTAGTGGTTCCCATGTAGCACTTCGTGAACTGTGGAATAAAACTAGTGTATCTCTCGTCAGATGTTATCTTTATAGGCTGCCTCAATTCGATACAGTCCCTGGAAAATGAGCACGCAACACCAGCGGGTAAAGACGTGGCCTTAGTGTGCGGGTCCGCTGCGGGAAACAGAAACAGATGAAGGTCTAACATATCTTGACGTTGCCCGACATTACATAAGGCTAGTGAGCACGTGCGCTCTCAAGTTCTGGCGTTGCGACGAGTACGTGGATTCAATTTATTATACATTATACACGCGAAACTTGTTACAGTCAAATCAATATTATATCACTAAGCCAAAACGACGTTGATATTATCTGACGTAGACCGTCAATGAGAATGGCATGGGCCTCTCATCCGGCACTAGCGATCGCATTATCGCATAGGAGCTTCAATTAAAGGAACAGGCGCCTGTTATGGTACAACAGGTACAAACCCTATTCAATGGCACGGCAAACCATCACTTTGACTTTGATAAATTGTACGTACATTGACAGACGAGAGAAATTAACACCAGCTCATTTACAACGGGTTTCCAGTGATTGTGTATGCAACTACCGCAGACCTTCCTAGGAACGCAACTACTTTCAACGCGGCTTTCTAGAGTTCTTCACCCCTCCGTGGCTGCATAAGCAGCTGCTCAAGGAGCCTTTCTATTTGGGCCGCTCGTGAGTTCCAAACCTAGACTTCGACTGCCTTGCCGCCTCAGATCGCCGTTACCATCGTCTCCAAAGCAGTCCCACTGCTACTTCGACTTCGTTGCCCTTGTCACAGTTGACAGATCCTCCGAATACTGTGTTTAGTGCAGACCACGCGGGTCTTGTTTCTGTTGCAAGTCTTGTCCTTCTCGTCGTCCTGGGACCCCTAGGAGATGGCTGAAACTCAGACAGCCACAAGGAGCACTTTCTTAGAACAAGTGACATGAGTGTTGCCCATTTTCTTCCGAGATCGGTGAAAGCTTGTGCTGCGCACTATGCTATCTTCCCGTCTGTCTGACCACTATCGAAGAATCATGTGCCGTTCATCCCTGTCATCTGAAGCTTCTCTCAAGCTTTGCAAATGCAGCGCTGCTCGTTTTCAAGGTCTTGTTTTCGATCCAAGAGGGGCGTCAGCAGACCGAAGGGCAAAATGCGCTTGCCATGATGCTCGATCGATTGATGCAACTGTAGTCTCTGTCTCGGTTTCTTTCAGAAACCGTTTTTCTTTGTCCCCAGGGCGCTGGCACCCTTCCATTTTCTGCTTTAACCGTAAGATTTTCATCTCAACTGCTTTGGATATCTGAAAATCGATCAACGTAGATTTCTATTCCCGTACGCGCTGAATTGACCTCATGTAATTTCTTTCTGGTGTTGTCTTCTTGAAAAATACATATCCTGCCTTCCCTACGTTCTTGAATCAGGATAGGGTGTAGCCTCGGCCAAATGGAATGCTGATGACATGCGTGGCGCTCGAGATGATACATATTCTCGGTTGCCCCCTTGATTCCCGTGCTAGTGAGCACACGAAATTACTGAGTATGTCGTGCAACGCATGTATTGTATTCGCGACCTCTCCTCTGTCTGCGAGTCCAACACACATGCAAGATCATGTCAAATGCAAGTAATGAAGCGCTTGCGCAATCGCAATCCGTTCTAATTTCATCCATCAGACAACATACAGGCCAAAGGATCAGAAAAATGATAACAAAGGTGGCCGTAGAGAACAAAGGAGGAATGGCTGAGATAATTGGGGTAGTGGTAACAAATACCGGCGAGGCGTCCCATTATATTACACATATGAGACGAGACGAGAGGGGCGTAGTACAACACAAAACCGCCAAGGGAAGTAGACACAGCGAGGTAGGACAGAGGGGCACGACGTCGGCGGTTTGGAGGTGCGCCGAGATCCTTGTGGCGTCCTGGCATTACCAAGGGCCGAGGATACGGATCCGGGGTTGAGGGCATGAGCGGAACGCGGAACAGCGGAAGAGAAGGAGATTGATGGTTCTAGAGCCAGCGGACAAGCTGGCACGAGAATACTCTGCATACATTCTGGCCCACCAATAGAGTCTATGACATTTGGAGAAACTCTTTCTTTTGCGATCGTAAAGTTTTTTGTTCTTGTCTGTATTGGCGAGGGAGGAAAGACAATCCAACGATATATAAGGTCCAAAAAATCTGCCGATGCCAGGTTCACCCTTTCAAATATGGGTAGTCTCAAACCGCTACTTACAATCACAAGGGCCAGCCAAGCAGACTTCACAGACTGATCAATTGCGCTTCCAACCTGAAGCGGCCATTCAACGTAGATTCCATTATGAACCTGGCCCGCATCTTTCAGCTTTGCAGAGTCAAAAATACAAAAATGGCTAACCTGATATGCCGTGAGGGCAATGATCGTAAGACCTAGTAGCGCATGGACGTAGTTTGACAACCGCCGATTGACGAGAAGCGGGACGGGGATGCGGACAAAGTGTATGAACACACCAAAGATGATTTGCACCATGTATAGACTAAAGATAGCAGTGCCCACTCTCTACACTCACAAAATGAGGAGTCACAGACTAGAAATTGCACTGGAAACTGCCAACCTTGTGTCGGTCCATTAGACCAAGCCCCGTCATCTGAGCTGCCTTGATCCATGCGGCCATGACCAGTGGAAAAGAAACGAGGAAATTTAAAATCCAATGCGCAAAAAACCACCTGAAGACCATTCATTCAATTATCAAGTCCCGGCGGCAGAGTGTGGATACCAGCGGACTTGGTTGTAAAGGTACGGAAGTATCTGGGGATAAGTGAACCCAACGGAAGCACGACCAAGAATGCGATTGATGCAAGCCATGCATGTTGGCGAACTGCTGTCTCATATTCGTCTCCCACGCCAACGGGAGTTGATGGTGGCCCGGAAGACATTATGAGAGCTAATGATGCGAGACGTAAGAAAGTGGGAGAGGTTATGGGTCCTTGAATGAAGTCAACTAGGGCTGTCTGTCATCCTTTATAGGCTGTTTTCCACTCTCCGCAGCATCACGCAAACAGGCTCAAATACCCCACGGGTAAAAAAAAAAAAGCCTGAGTACGTCACGACCACCACGGGAAAAAGAACCCGGGTATTTCAAGTCGAGCGCCTCCGAGTTCGAAGGTTGGCACCTTCTATAATAGCACCTCGATTTGGGTCAATATATGTATGTCTGACATTCAGACTTTCAGTTCGTCTAAGGAACTCGATAGGGTATCGTTTCCTTCAAGTCCAGACCAACTTTTCTGGGGTACGGAATATTGTCATTGTCGCGTTCTGATAAGCCGCGGTGGTGGAATAAGCCTCGTTGAATCGCCTCTTGTTTTTGATAAATTAAAAGAATCCCGAATATCGGATAGTGTTTCATGTCATATGATGAGTTTTAGAAGCCTTATAATTCTGGCAGTCGAACCAGGATGGCGGGGCAGACAGCGCGAGGCGATACGTCCGTAGGGAAGCAAGGGAACACCACGACACTGAGGGAGAAACTCGAAGTTCTGCGGAGTCACAACCCAGCGATAAGGATCAAACCCGTTTCGAGTTCCTGGGCAGGTGACGTACCAGAGGATTGCACTCAAGTCGTCCAACACCATACGCCAAGCTTGTTACGACACTTGCACGCCAAGACATTGTGCACCGAGCCGAGATGACATCAGTGAATCAACCAGATAAGATTCTTGATTATTGAGCCTAAGAGCGGTCGCATGCTCGTCCAGTAATGTCTGTGATTGCATGAGAACATGTACAAACCGCACACGCACACGATTGAGGTGAACGTTATTGTGAAGGAATGGTGCACTAGCAAGCGGAAGCGGTTATGCGTGAAAGTTCATTACAAACTCAACCGGAAATGCGATTATATATTATTATAATTTATTATCGGCAATATAATGTGGACACAAGGAATTATAAAATACTGTTCTGGGAACTGGGAAAATTGGGTAATATTATAGTTATAATCTGCCCGCACATTCAAGGTTATCATGGTGCTCCATTTTCTCTATAGCTTGTAGTGTAATGGCAAAAACAATATATAGGGAATTCCGGCAACATTGTCTTCTACCAACGAAGTCAGATTGCAAGTAGCTCATAAGACTCTCAATAGCACATAGGCAAGTTTCAGGGAGTTGAAGAAGGATTTTCTCTGTTCCTTCATTTGCACAAACTTCAAACCTTCAGGTACAATTGAGAACTGTAGCTATATGTGTAACAAAAGCGAGGTAACGTATGTTACAGGGTCTAAACAGAGGAACTGAAGCTACGCCACTGGCAGGGCGGTGAGCTAAGAGACAAAGGGAATGGCATCACACCCAAATGTAGACACAAGGTATCAACAAAACACAGAACAGAACAGAGAAAAAGGGTGGAGCAAAAACGAGTTGCATGCACCATACGTACTTGAAGCACGCAGTTTGCTGAAGGAGAGAAAGGTAAATATGGGTGTCTGTGGGTGTCTACGGCACGAGGCTCAGTACACAGGCTGGGCGATGAGGTTTTCTCCGTATACAAGATGCGTAGCAGAATAGAAAGACATAAAGGGAAATAGACGCGGCACCAGGCCGCACGACATGGACATACGCGCCAGACGCAGAGAAAAGTGTCCGAGACGGAACACGGAACACAACGAAATTGATTATCTCCCTCAGAGCCAGCAAACAGTTACAACAGTTTGCACCACTGATAAAATCTAAGACATTTGGTGCATTTCTTTGCTCTCGAACTGCGATTTTAAATTCTTGTGCTCTTGCCTGTATTGACGAGGGAGTAACGATAGTCCAACGATATATAGTGTCCAGAAGACCTACCAACCCATGTCACTCTCTCAGGTATACTAGGTAGTCTCAAACGTGACTTACGATTACGAGGGCCAGCCAAATGAACTTCAAAGACTGGCTAATCGCGCTTCCGATCTGGTGCGGCCATTCAATATAGAGACCACCATAAATCTACCCCTCATCTTTCAGCTTTGCAGAGTCCACGCGCACAAAAAATGACCGACCTGATATCCCGCAAGGCAAACGATTGTCAAGCTAAGTAGTGCATGGACGTAATTTGTCAACCGCCAATTGATGAGCAGCGGGACGGGGAGGCGGACGAAGTGTATGAGCACAGGAAAGAAATTCAACAAAATTCAAAATCCAATAAGCAACGAACCACTTGAAGGGCATTCATTCAATTATCAAGGATCGCCGACGCAGAGTGGATATCAACCAATTTGGTGGTAAAGCTATGGAAGTATCTGGGAACCAGTGCGCCCAGTGGAAGCACCACCAAGGATGTGATGGATGTCAACCATGAATGGTGTCGAGCTCCATTCTCGAGTGCTTCGAGCACGCTAGGGGGGAGCGGGTAAGACATTGCGCGTCTTTGTAATGCGTTGGCGGAACTGAGGAAAACTGGGAAAGACCGGGCGGCCCTTGAGACAGGTGAACTGAGGCTACACGTTGTCTTTTATAGGTCTGAATCTCATTGTCCATAGCACTTGGCAAATGAATTTAAAACCCCTGCGGGTTTAAAAAAAGCAGCCTCCACATGTCGGAAAAAGAACCTAGCCGTTTCAAGGTCGGCACTCCGACTTCGAATGTGGACACCTGTAATACTGTCTTGGAATTGCATTTAGGTTTTGGATTGACGTATGTCATGTTTGTTATTCTGCAACTCAAGCAGTCTAAGCAACTTGGATGGGTTTTTCATTCGTCCAGCAACTGGACCAACCTGCGTAGGACTCCGGATGAGAAAAAACGTCGTTGTCGAATATGACAAGCGGCGGCAATCGGTAGTGAGCAACGATTAGCCTTTGCCAGCCCGTGGAGCAGGTATGACCGGGGATGTAGCGGGGGGGGGAGGACGTGGGAAAGCAAAAGAACGTGCGCGTGCTTGGACAGAGCCTCAAAGCTCTGAGGTTGTAGCACAGCACTGGGGTTCAGTCCCACTTCAAGTTCCTGGTTATACAAAGGATATAAGTACCAGAGTACTGTCACGGTACAGAAATGCACTCCCAAATAAATGTTCATTCAAAATCAGAAGTTCCATGCAGTCATGAGCATATTGGTAAACGAGAATAATGCAATAACCGTAGTTCTTTGACTCCCGTCTGGTGTCCGGTACGATCCCACAGGGGCCGAGATCGACAATTATTATAAATAAACAGAAACAAACTACACACATTGTCGTAGTGAACACGATACAGAGGTGAGAAAGCAAGATGGCGATTCGATTATGTTACCCGTTGCAGCGAAGCTTCCTTGGAGACCGTTGCGTAAGCAACCACTCCCGGGATTGGCTTGTCTGGGCTGTTCGTAAGCTCCTGCCCAAAGGTTGCTTCCACCGCCACGTCGCCCCGTTGAGGTAAACGATTGGTAGCGTTCCCGACAAGTAGGCTTACTACTACACCTTCTTCGCCGCTCTCCTCACCGTTGACCGATCCCTCGGGTACTGTGTTCAGTGCACACTGGGCGGATCTTGCTTGTGTTGCACGCTTTGTCCTTCTCTTCGTCCTGGGACGCTTGGGAGATGGCTGAAACTCTGTTCCGTGTATCACAGCCCACTCAATTTCAACGATCCTGTAGAGAGGATAGAAGGTATGGGATTAGATAGAACGGTATGTAAGCTTATACAAAAATACTTCAATGACGAAAAGTATCCACCTCTCTTTCAGTTTTATATTGTCTGGCACGTAAGTCTCGGCCTTGCGGTAAAGATCCAGTGCGACTTGTAGGTCACCCCTACATGCGGTGTCAGGTATGCCACTCCTAGAGCTTAGATTGGCGCACTTCTCAGAATGAGACCTTGCTAATGCAACATAAGCGCGGCCAGTTTTCTTCCGAGATGTGGGTGAAAGCTTGTGCACCATGTCGCCGTCTCGTCTGTCACGATCACTACTGCGGAGTCAGGTATCGTTCAAAGTATCGGCGGAATACATACTATTTCCTCTCAAGCTCTTGCAGACGCTGGCGCAGCTCATTGTCAAGGTCCTGATGTCGCTTCAAGAGAGGCGTTAGCAGACCAGAGGGCAAGGTGCGTTGTGTTACATCGAATGTCTGATCGATCGTTGCAATGGTGGTTTCCACTTCTTTACGGGATCGTTCTTCGTCCTCTGCCGCGCGCCGGCGCTCCATTTCCTCCATTTTCTGCTTCAAACGCCGTTCAACTTCCGCCTCCACTGCTTTAGATATCTGAAAATCAAATTAACCTAGCTCTTTGTTTCCTATGCGCTGAAGAAGCACCTTTTCGTCGATATCTTGGTCGGCTAATTTCTTGTTTACACTATACCGTTCTTGGATGATACCTATCCTGCTCTCCCTACGCTTCCCTGTGTTGGGATAGGGTGCAGGCCCGGCCAAGTGGAACGCGGCTGACATGCGTGGCACTCGAGATGGGCCTGTGACACCAGCAACACCCGAGGCGGTCCTGCGGGGTACAGCAATGGAGGCACGGGAAGGCTCTGCGGTACCCGGAGCCATCGTGAAAGGTGCTAATTTCGGAGGTGCTTGTCGAGGGGCAGAGAAATGCAGTTTGGGAGCCGGTCGGGTATCTAAGGGAGTTGACCATAAGGCAAAAACGCATGCACATCAATCCTCACCTTGCTCATTAACAACAGGCTTGTTTTCAATATTCCGCGTTCGAACAGCGAAACTACAGGTAGGTAAATAACGGCGGGAATCGTAGTGAAGACCTAATTACTTTAGAGTGTTTAGAGTATCTTGTCGAAACTTGAGCCCAGGTGCTAGGTTGCAGATGAGCAGTCCAATGGACGAACCCCCTAACGCATCTTGAAGAATTCGAGTTAATTTGGAGTTGCGATAGGGTATCCGAGACTGCGAATCTCGGATATCAAGAACAAGACATGTAATCAAGAAAATCGACCCACAGCCCCTTGATTCAGTGCGTGAACAACTTGGCCTAGAACACTCAATGACTTGTTGATGGCTGCCGATTCTTGCAAGCGAGATGTGTCATTGCCTGTCAACTAAGAATAACCAAGTGAGATGACCTCACTGCATGTCAGGCATTGGCGCACGCACCTTGTTGTTCTCCGAACCAGCGAGATCAACCAAGTTGATCTTCCCACATAAGACTTCGAGTCATGTCAGGGACGCCCAAGTACGTCCAGCGAGAGATTTGGACCTACCTTTGTCCTGCTGTGTTAATTTGACTTCTAAAGTTAGGATTGCATGGGATCGAGAGGATGCCCTGTTAAGAAGGGTAGATCCAACTGAGCGATGCTTGTTCGCTGTTCTATATACCAATGTAATCAGGAATGGGCCATTCGGGCAATGGGCTGTGCATACGTATACAGTTTGTTGAATTCGGCGACGTCTTGAATTGGTATCGAAGACAGGTTGGCGACAAAAACTTGCCCAGCATCATTCTCCCTGACTGGTAACTTGGGGGCCTAAAGGATGAGGGTTGGCATGAAAATCAGCTCTCTTTCAAGCGCATTGCCATGAATGTGCAGGGAAGACGCAACCTACGGTCTCCCGATCAACCAAAAGGTCATAAACTTCATCCCTGTATATTTCCATGTAGGAGACGGACAGGGATACATCGTATTCGCACATCTTCTGCTGATGGTCAAACAGTGCCTCAATATAGTACATTAGTTTTCGCGCAATGCTTCGATATCAGGCGCATACCTCTACAGCTCGAGGGATGACGCCGGGCTGCGTACGTGTGCCTTGCATTGTATGTGTCTTGCCCGACGATGTGACACCATACGCAAAAATAGTTGCGGTCTAATGCCACCATAGCCTTAGTACTTACCTACGCAAAATAGAGTAGAAGTGCAATGGAGGGGACTCACAGCTCCGCTGTATACGACATCAATAAGTGGCCTTACGTCTGTCTCAAAGATGTCCTCCTGACTTGAGTCGTTGCCATAACATGAAGAGAAACTGTGGAGGGCCATGTCACAAAATAAGAATTTGCTCCTATTCTGGGCGGTATCCTTACGGAAATTTGAAGACTTGAGATTGATCCCGAGGGTTGTTAACAAGGATGGCAGAAAGACCATCGTCCGTCGTGATTATCCTGATTCCATCATCACTGAGTTCACCCGGAATGGAGGGTCGTAGACGGGCTACTATCTTTACTCTCTGCGAACTTGCCATGAGTATACTTGTGCTCCAAGTTGTCGGCGTGCGTTGGCGTGTGTTGATATCTTGAACCCAAGTGTGGCTGACTTCTCGTTCGTCAAAGTTGAACATGAACACGTGATCGTGATCGTACAAAGTTATGTAAGCCATTAAATTGTACATTTGTAAAGTCAAGTGCAAATGGGTATTTTTCTTGCCCTTGAAAGCACATGCCATATCAATCCCGGAACGTCGTTCGCCTGAACAAATGAATCAACAGCATTGGTCATGTCTATCTCTCCCAAGCCCTCAATGCGAACATCGGCCAGCTGTCGAGTGTGAGGGAGGAAAAGTAGAACAATAACGATGACATGGAGGTCCTTTGTCTTCGCATAATCGTTTGGGGGATCTACCGCATAGGAAAGTACCAACTCATTCTCCGAGACTGATCGAGCCGATTGCATGTTGAAGAGCGATCGATGGAGTGCCAAGGACGATGTATACCTGGACAGACTCCATTCAATCAAGTGCAGTTAACAGGCAGGAAGGCGTACCAATCACAAAGGTCGACAGCACGTCCATCGTCCACCCCAAATTTGTGTGCTGCCACCTTCTTCTCCAACTCGGCCTTCTCGGACCGCAAAAGATCCACCGCCGCCGTTTCTTCCTTTACTGCACCCTTCAACCGTGCAACTTTACCGTTGATACTTTGTAATACATCTTCCATGGTTTGCATTTCACTAATCTGAGAGGAAAGCTGCTCCTCTGCAACAGGGATGGTGAGGCGAGGGGCAGGGTGAGTCTGACGTAGACGCGTGGTTGCAAGTTTGACGTCGAGGATGTTCTGTGTTAGTGCGATAGCCTCAGCAACCAAAGCCTTGGCCTTGAGATAATCTACACGCGTCTAATTAGGTGAAGCAAAGTCAATTAGGATTGGGGCACTTTTACCATGTTCTACCAATGGCGCAAGATTTCGGATATCATTGTGCCTTTGGCCCAGCCTGGATTTCGCAGCCTTCAGTTTTTCCTTCTTGACCATGTTAGTGGCTTGTAGATCGGAATTGGTATCTGCTGTGACCATAGGTGCCTCGTCGTTGACGATTGTCTTCACGTACTTGTCTTTGGCATTGTTCTCAAGATACTGAAACTTCAGCCTGGGCATGAAGGACTGCAAAACGTTATGAAGGACTGCAGGACGTATAAGCGAACAGAGCGAACCAGATACTCTGAAACTTCAGCGGCCAAAGCATCTGGCGTTTTCGAAATACCACCAGATCCACGACGCCCAGTCGCGTCTTCACCAGTCTCTAGCGGTCGAGAGTTAAACCGAGCCTGAACATCACGGATGCGAAGATGAGCAGCATCAAACGTTGACTGCAGCTGCTTTGCGCCGTCTATGCTAGAGAGAGTAGACATAAGATAAGATACTGGATCCCACAACCAATCAACCGAAACGCGTCGCCAGGCGGCGCGGAAACACTTATCACGTGATCGACGCGCATACGAAACAGTTTCAGTACATCATACAGGTTAAGTGATTTGCGACTGTGTAAGTTTAAGGATAGAAATCCAAACACATATAGAATTTATCGCATCCAGCCTTTGGTTGTTGAGTAAAGACGTCGACATGATTAGGTACACGTGGCTATGAACTCTCAATCGAAGCCTGACGAGGTGCCTTCTGGAAGTAGTGTTCACCGGTCATACCCCCTCTTGGAAGCTTGCCAAAAATTTCTCGCTTTTGTGCATTTGTGAGTCGAACGCTGAGATCGACATACGGCCGTAGCTAACCGGAGATAAAAACATGATGAGATATACATTTCAGGATGAGGACAACGCAGGAACGCACGGGAGAATTGTTGATCTCCTCTATGGGAGGGGCTACGAAAAACCGCACTTTCTCATCCGAAAGCATATACTTTGCTTTCCCTCTGACTACGTGCCTCCCTGGTGCCCCAGTGCGGTGTCCTCCGGGAAGGTAAGCCTGTCGCGTTCCTGATGTCCCGTTAGCCATGGAGACGAGAGGTCCAAAGTGTCGAGTTTTACCCTTGTAATAATCTTTATTTCCGCGCTTGGGCGTGAGTGGAAGCCGCGAAGCCTTCGAGAGGCGGGCCAGTGTCGGGAACATGAGAGTGTGAATGTGAATCAGACGATCAGAGACGACACGCAAAACACACACGCCACATGCACTGTACAGCATGCATTTAGAGATTGTGCCTCTAGTCCTAGCTGTCGCAATATTTGTAACGAGAATACTCTCATTTCCGTGACATCACCGCGTCGACCTCTCACTGATGACGACACTTCTCCATCCTTTAATCCTGTGGAGAACCAGCCATAGTCACTAGTGCCAACCAACGCGAGCACATCAGCTGCTGAGCTCATCATCTCTGTGTCGCTGCCTGCACCTCAACCCGAGGGCCCTGTTAGTGGTCTCAGGAAGGCGATCCTGAAACATTGTCGCCTACGGGCAACATGAACTGTACAGCACAAAGGCGTGCTTATGTGGTTTGAATCAGACCTGACGGTCTCACTTCCGAGTAACTTCGGTTCAATCCTCGAGAAAGTGGGCAGACGATTTGGAAACCTTAGTATCGGCGACGAGGAGATTATTATGTAGCGGACCCATGGCCTTGACCCAGTGTGTCCACACACCATCTCCCCCTAAAATCGGTCGCGAAGGCATCGAGTCAGTTACCCGTAGCGCCTGATCTTCAGAGCCTGCCACCAGTTATTTTTCAGTATTCATAGGCAAAGACGTCGGTACCATTACAGTCTGTGTCCTCACATATTCTTATCTCTGTCGCGGCCCATGTTCACGACACTCCGGGTTGTGCTGGTTGTGCTGCACATATATTCCCATATGTCTCGTTATATACATCAACCGCAGCGGCAACAGGTACATGAACTTCCATTTCACCTCGGCCCCGTGCCAGCGCAACACCGGTCATTTTTTTCCCAACAAGTTTTTTTATTCCCAATAAAAGACACAGGATCGCTGCATCCGTGCTTGTCCATGACGCCCGTATGGGGTGCAGCTGAGACAGGACTCAGTGTCGAAACTTGGCGCATTGATGGAGAGTCAACTATGGCCACGGCGACAGTCAACAGCGGGCGTATTTTTCTATAGAATTGGCACATGTGGTGGTCTTTGACTCTGATTAGAGCTTTTATGAATCACGCCAACAGCAGACTGGCGGGTTCGGGACATGTAGCGAGCTGTATGTCGACATGAAGGGCTTGTCAGCAGCTGCTAGAACAAGAAATTGCACCTGTCTCCCGGATAGCTGGACGCAAGGTGGGCATGGCTATCCGCCTTTCCGTGGATATTACTTCCATGTCCGCAAAAAGTAGTGGTGGGTATGATATGTCATATAATCATGCGTACACCATGCCTTAGCGTTTATAGTATCAAGTTGCCCGTCCCCCGCACATGGCTCCTGCTAGGCACCGAGCTTCGGACATGCAACCAAGATCCGCGGGGCAGAACACAAGTCTACGCTAAGCCCCAACTGAGCTACCACCCGCACGTGCAAGGCTACTCGTGCCAAGTGAGCGGATGTCTCGGCAGCAGCACGGGGTAGTTCACGTGTAAGGCCCCGGGCAGGCGCATGGACCCGGACAACGCCGAGTTCATGGCTGCCTCGGTCCTCGGGTACCCGCAAGTCGCATCAAAAACTGCCCTCCATTCAACCTATCGGTTTGGTGCAGTGCAGCCCAGTTTCGTGGTCGGCCTCGCGCTTTCCATATCCTTCCCACTTGCGGTTGAGAAAGTTGATCCCGCGGGAGAAAGACAGGACTTCTTCTCAATGTCCGCACAAAGCTGAAGTCCAATGCTGTAGGTATGGGGCACGAGGGAGGTGAGTAACACATGCAGAAAGGCACAGACTGAAGATTATGTCCTTACGCGTGTGAAGCATCTCCACTTGATTAATCATCATCCCTCTGCAAAAATGAACCATGGCGAGGCTTGCGGTCGTAGTTGTTATACGAAGAGACCCCGAGCTTGAGAGTGGAGACACTTGTTGCATGTGTGTTGGTACTACGACGCATGCGCATGCGCAGGGCCACAGACGGCGCTGTTGTGTTGAGATGAGTCAATGTGCTACCTTAACTTGGTCATGCGTATTCAAATTGTCGCCCGCGACCTTATCGACGTTCTGATCTTTCTCGGTACGTAACTTAATCTTTCTCATTTTCCGAAACGGCCCATCGATAAGCAAGTTTTCGTGGTGATGCAAAGAGTATAACGCGACACAACCTAAACTCAATCAGATTGAAGGCAATGAGTTCATAATCCAAGCGCCCAAGTCGGTTGATTTTTTTCTCCAGTTACGTATTTCATGTCCAAGTAAATATAGTAGAGGGTTTGAACACCAACCAGCCACCAACAAGGCACCTGATCATCACACTGCACTCGGTGGCGTCGAGGGTGATGATACCGGTGTAGTATATGGTCAACTGGGCGACATGCCGCCGAAGCAACGCACAGACATTTTGACTGACTTTTACGGTTATGACTGCGCGGCGATGGTTTCAGGGGCCCAGGGCATAAGTGCTGAGACCCCTGCTATGGCAACCTAAACCTATACGGAGTGCGGTCGCGATTCAGTCACGGCTGGTGTCAGCGACGGAGATCCGCGCCCAGGGGGTCCGTGAAACACTGTATTTAAGTGCAGTGATGTGTGGTGGGTGTCGTTCTGCACCTGCACAAAGCCCCATGCATATTTTGTTTGAATTCTTTTCGAGGGTATCAGTACGGAAAATGCTACCCGTCGCCAGATTATATTAGTCGTGCCAATTCCCCAAGCACGACTTGTCCACTCACGCTGAATGATACCAGTGATGTTGGGCTGCGAATCAGTTTCAGAAGCAGTGAGCAGTTCGACGACATCCTTTCGAGTTTTACAACACTTCCGCTGTGAACTTACGAGCGAACGATACGAACGATAATGATCAAGGCACGAAATCGCGCTCCCCACTCCACAAACAGCTTGTAGCTTGTAGCTGATTTGCTGATTAAAAAATAGGTAACTTATAGTTGGCACGTATCGCCCTATTGTCTTTGATGGCCTCATACCCACGCTACTAAGGATGACTATGGCATTCACAAGTACACCAAAGGGTACGCCATGTATGTGTCAGATGTCATCGTCTTGGATAGAGTTTTTTGTTCTTTCCGTTCTCCCGGTCACAAGACTATTAATAAAGTTTACAATTTCAATCAACTTATTCCGCGCGCGCTTCGATCAACAACTCGGAGGAGGCTGTTTACATGACTGTTGGATACTGCTTACAGTGCTCAACTCCTTCAAGAGAAAGAGGATGTGTCAAATTTCTATACCCCCTATTGAATGCAAGCGATATTTGGGTTTGGGGGTGGGCGTAAAGGTGAAGGTGTGTGTGGCGATGCAGAGATCGCTGATATCTAAGATTGAGCACCTGATTATCTCAGCCTGTCCTCACGCGTTAGGGTTTCCTACCAGTCACGATGGGTACAATATCCTGCTTCCGGTTTAATTGTCATTGTTCTCAGAGTTCAGTGGCGGTGACACACGCTAGGGCGATCTGCGCGGCAACGCACACATTGCAGAACCCCGGTATCATTAGAATATTGTAGCAGAGATTCAAAGAGAAAGATAACGTGATTTGGCAGAAAGTGCAACGTCAAAAAGGTAGAGGACATCTGCCAAAGGAATGAATGAATACACTAGAGGAGTACTAGTCCGGCGGGCGTCATCCGACAAGAAACCGACTTCGGCTCGGGTATCATACAGTAAGAAAGCCTCGGAGCTATCATTGGCGTTGATATGAGTGGATGGACTGATGGATTCTTACAGTACATCAGAAGTCAGAAGTCAAGGGATTTGACAATATCATTTCGCTGTCGCTATCAGAGATTCGCTTCGCGCGGAGGCGATCATCGCACCTCCGTTCCGGTCGCCCCTAAAAATGAAGGTGGGTAGTGGGCATGCCATGCCACCTGGACCTGGAGACGAGACGGGTCCGGGGGTCGGTTTATTGGGGTATCCGAAAAAGGAGAAGCCGGCGGGATGAGTGAGTGTGGGAAAGAGGCGAACTTGTGAGGGCGAGGGCGAGGGGCCCGCAAGGCCTTGCCTTAAACCCGCCGGAAACGTCTCTCGGCGCTCTCCTTTGCACTCTCTTCTCTTCCTCTCTCTCACCCTCTCTCTCCCCCAACAATGTCGTCCTCCGCTATATATGCGGTTAGTGCCCCTCCCTTCTTTCCTTATTTTTATCCCTCATATCATTCGTCTCGTCATAACAGCACAGGAGCCTCCAGCCTACCGTCCCTCCCACCCAGGGTCCTTCCCAACAACCATCCCACACTCGTCTCTCCGAGTGCTTCGATATCATTAGATCCGAGTTCGATGTCCTTACACAAGACATCGTTCACCTTCGTAACCAACGGGACGAGTTTGACACCAAAGGTTCGTTTCTTTCTTTACTACTGTTCCTCCAATTTTAACCCCCCTTCTATCCAGTCGCCAGCCAAGTCAATGAACTCAATATTATCCGCCAAAGTCTCTATGACCTCGAAGCTCAGCACGGAAAGATACGCCAACAATATGAAGAGGAAATATCTCGTCTAAGAGCAGAACTCATGGCTGCCCGCCAGGGCGCAAGTGGCGTGCCTCCCAATCTCGGCATCAACGTCGGGCCCGGCGCCTCCGGCCTTCCTACGCCCACTGCTGGGCCTGCCCTCCCGTATTCGGACCCCTACATGGCAAGGCGCGATCCTGCTTTTGATCGCGACCGTGACCGCGACCGCGACAGGGACCGTGAACGTGAACGGGACCGTGACAGGGTCATCCTTGACAGAGATAGGGAGCGCGAAAGAGAGCGCGAACGTGAGGTCAAGGAGCGCGAGCGTGAACGTGAACGCGAAAGGGAACGTGAACGTGAACAACGCGAGTCGAAGAGGATTAAAACAGATAGGATCAAGAGCGATCGGCCTGGTGGGTCTTTGTCGTAATAATTATAGTGATGTTCCGATAGTAATCTTATACCTCTTAGAGCATTTTAGTCCTTCCATAGGACCGTCTGGAGGTCCATCTCATCCTCCAAATAGCATTTTGACTGGTGGACCTGGTCTACCTCCACCTCCTTCCACCACTACGCCCTTCACCGGTGCCGGCAGTGTTTCCGGTCCCGGAACTGCCCCGACATCGGTGGTTCCCAATGAGCCGGCCCCTCCGACAAGTTCCGCGGTTGACAATGCCGGTTCTCTCGCCCCAATAAGCGAGAATAGCAGTTTTTTGGATGAACTCGATCCTTTAAGTGTTCCTCCGGAACTAAAAAAGGAAGGTAGTGACTGGTTTGCCATTTTCAACCCCAAGATCAAACGCGCACTCGATGTCAACCTTGTGCACACACTTCATCATGAAAGGTATTATAGTCAGGTTCCTTGAATACTTCTTGTTGCTGATATTGGTCCGTGTGACGACAGCGTTGTTTGTTGCGTAAAGTTTTCCGCGGATGGAAAGTATCTTGCAACCGGGTGCAATCGCGCCGCTCAAATTTTTGATGCAAAGACGGGAGCAAAGACATGGTCGGTCACCCTCTAGCTTTTCGGCATCTGACACTGAGCTTCTTGTGGTCGAACAGCGTACTTGTGGATGATAAAGCGAACAAATACGGTGATTTATACATCCGCAGTGTCTGTTTTAGTCCAGATGGAAAATACCTGGCTACCGGCGCCGAGGATCGGCAAATTCGAGTGAGTTACTTTGGCACTTGCTTTCTTCCGACCCCCCCCAGCTCATAGTCTCGCTTCTCTGACTCACAGATCTGGGACATTGCGAAACGGCGCATCCGCAATGTCTTTGATGGCCACACGCAGGAGATTTACTCACTCGACTTTTCCCGAGACGGACGCCTCATCATATCTGGTTCTGGTGATCGCACAACACGTATTTGGGATATGCAGGACGGAAGCAACAAGCTACTCGCAGACCGTGACACCGAGACTGCCGATTCGGGTGTGACCAGCGTCGCAATTTCACCCGATGGGCGCCTTGTCGCCGCAGGTTCATTAGACAACACCGTTCGCATTTGGGATGTAGCCACTGGCCAGTTGATCGAACGCCTGAGGGGACACAAAGACAGTGTTTACAGCGTTGCATTCACTCCGGATGGGGACGGTATCGTCAGCGGGAGTTTGGACAAGACACTCAAGTATTGGGATGTCGGCAAATTACTGGCGAATGCACCAAAGCGCGATCCTCGTACAGGGCTTCTTCCTGTGGACCGACCAGGCAGCGGTTCAGTAGTCAAGAAGGAGGGCGACAAAGCGTCGGCTGCGTGCACAATGAACTTCCTTGGGCACAAGGTACGTCCGCATCGATTTCTGGGGTTCAGTCGATGACGGAAGGTATGATCAAAGGATTACGTCCTCAGTGTTGCAGTGTCGCACGACGGTCAGTGGGTGGTGTCTGGCTCGAAAGACCGTGGGGTGCAGTTCTGGGATTCTCGATCGGCGATTGTCCAATTCATGCTCCAGGGTCACAAAAATTCAGGTATCCATTTTTTTTGTGATTTGCCATAGCCGACTTACCAACTAGAAACCAGTCATTTCCATTGATTTGAGCCCCTCTGCAAGTCTACTTGCTACTGGCAGTGGTGATTGGGCCGCCCGGATATGTACGTGCCACTTTGGCTTTTGATACTTGGGTTTACTAATGGATGTAATGTATCATCAGGGAGCTATAACACCGTGTGATATAATCTATTTCCGTCCCTTCTGTAATTGCTTTGTTGTGCACAACAATGTTTCTCTGCTCTGATTCCCGTGTACAACCGTAACTCAATTTATCTGCCTTTTCTTGCTTCCTCTTCCTCTACCTGTTATCCTTTCGACCACAGGTGTTTGAGATAGGTGTTGGGATGCAATCCAGATGGGTGGGGGAACGGAAGCCGCGAATGTAAATAACCCGTGAACTATCGATCGCGTCTAGATCTACAGAATATGACGTTTACCGTCAATGTAGCAATGGCAACATCACCTCGACTAAATCACATATATGCGTACAAACCTCTCTTGTTTCCACCAGCTGTGCTCCCTCTCGTGGTTGAGGGTGATAAATACAATCGTCGATGTATCGTCAATGCAAGTCTTGACGAAGCACGCGCCCCATCGATTGGGTAGTAGACCGAACCGCTAAGCGAAAAAACGAAAATGTAAGTCATTCCCTGTGTTGGTTAGAGTGGTAAATTGCCATTGCTGCATCTGGGGACAGTTTCTCAGTTGGTCTTGTTCGCGCCGCTCAGGGAAAAGGAAAAGGGAGGATGAACGTGGGAGGGTTAGGCGCAATAATGGCTTGTTCTGTGTTTGGGGGCTGCGGACTCGGGCCGATTGTCCTGGCGTGAATAATCAATTTTATTTGTTGATCTCACAACCCAGTAGATTCGACGACGAGTAGAAAAGAGTTGAAGATTCAAAAGTAGGATTGAATAGCACAGTAATAGGTGTCAATGAATGTATGAACTCACTTTTTTTTTTCTGAAATAAATTCGACGATGAGATGTCTCACAAGTTGGTCAGGACACGGCCTACCGACTGAAGAGCACTTATATGATCGCTTCAATTTAACCAACATCAGGCTACATACTATCAATCGTCGCTAAACGCTTCACGTTCAGGGGCTCTCTTCTGAGGAAATGGTCTTCGAGTGGACGCTTTGTTAAAACGTAGAATCACATCGTATTGAATTCTGGTCCCAATCTCAGTGTTCTCAACCTTCATCTTCATACTCGGAAGGTTCAACAATAACAGGTACTGCACCTATAATTATAAGTACACAGTACATAACACATGAAAATGATATAGCCCGGTGCCTGAGTTACGAATGAGTTGTGTAAGCGGGTCTAAGAGACCCGAGAAACGATGATAGGAAGCTCGGGGAGAAACGACTTAATTGATCCCTTTACAGATGGGCTAGAAATATTACCAAATCTCCAGACTATCTCAGCTTTCGAAGGTGAAAATCGGAACGCAGGGACTATCTGAGATAGCACAACCTCTGCAGGCAAACGAAAGTCAGAGTTATGATATCCACTACCTCGAAGGAGAGGAGCCTACTCATTTCCAGCTGTGAAAACTTGAATCCGCTATAAGAGACTATATCAGCTAACTGAAGTGCATGCATTTCCAGCTTAACGCCACCCAAGCACATACATGCATGACCGTGAGCCACCGATGAATGTCATACTAACCATCTTTTAGCGATAGAGTGCAAAGGAGGGGATAATTGAGATTGCTCACGTATTAGCATATACACCTTGAATATTCGCCTCCACAACACTTTCAGGAAGTGTTGCTAGCCACCTTTCAGGTTTCCACTCAGCGGCATCGTCCCCCCAAATCGACGTGTCACGGTTCAGGTTGTATATGTGAAGGAATATGTTCGTATCATCAGGGATGAAGACCTCGTGAATCAATTGCCCGTTGACATCATGGATGGGGGTAGAAAGTGGCAGAACAACATCGCTTCGTGTACTGCAACTCATAAGTGCATTAAATAATATAAAGACAAGTCGGGGTCACCCACGTTCTCATTATTCCTGATACGGGAGGGTAGCTGATCTACGTTGAGAGTTCATTCAGAAAACTAAGGAAGGTGACGTACAGACGTAGACTTTCGCGACAAACCGCTTCCAGGTAAGGCAAAGAAACAAGTACATCATACCCTAGCTCCTCATTGGCCTCACAAGCTTCCTTCAACTCCTCTCTGAGCTTATCCTGGACATTGGGATGGAGAGCAAGGAGATGTAGGATGCGGGACAGTGCACTAGAAGTTGTGTCTGTCGCTGCGAAGACCAGAGAACTGGATGGTTTGTTCAATTGTCAGAGTTACCGATCCCAGTAGCTCGATCCAGACGTACAGTATCTGTGCAAGTACTTCCTCATCGCTCAGTCGATTTTCTTCAGATATGGCCATATTGGCTTGCACTCCAGGGGGATTACGTCAGACCTCCAGCCTTGAAAAGAAAGAAAAGCTACGTTGACGCACTTAGAAGACTGATGATATCTTTGCCGTCTCCAACATGCTTAACTGTTGCGTTATCACCTGATTGGAGAAGCCTTAGCTTTGTCTCGTAGATGTCCTTTGCACTGGCGTTCATAATATCCGCAAGTCCTATCACACGATTTAAATTCCTCCATGGCACAGTTTGGCCCATAAACTTCAAAAGTTTCGGGTGGAATATCTTGTTGATATAAGGAAACAAGGCACGTGGGATCGCAAGGGAAGATACAGCAGGGCTGAAAGCACGTCAGGTCAATAAAAACGTTTCAACTCCACACGCACATATATTCCTTAATTGCATTGCAAAAGTGGTCATTTCTGCCTTCGAGCGTACCAAAGGAATACCCGAGCCCAGCTTGCCCAATTAGTTCGAGTGCAACCTTGCCCATCCAATGGATGATGTCGATTTCTTGTGGGCCATTCGACAACGTTGATTCGAACTTCTCTCGAAGCTGCCAGCATGTTTACTTAATTATTGGCTGACCTGCAGCTGCAAGCCTTTAAACGTGCCTGTCGTGTGACTGCATGAAAAATCGGGGTCATGTGTCGCATATGCTTGATATTGAATACCGGGTTTAATAGTTTCCGTTGTTTACGGTGTTGGTCTCCTGGAAGTATCGTATGATTCATGAACCTGCATATCAAACCGAGAGACAGTCATTTATTTACCCAATGTAGAAAATAGCGCTGGGCCGAATGTCTGGCCATTTGCACTAATCGGGTTAAAGTGTCGTGTCTGCAAGTGCCAAGGTAAGTGAACGTACACAAGGAAGGCCCGCGTTTCCTCGAAGATGGCTTGATCTTTAATGACGATGTTATTACAGGCCTTTGGGTCAGATACCACGAGTTGTACATCCTGTTCGCACGATTGATGTTGGTTATGAGACCCGAAAGTAGCTGAGGGCTTTGGCGAGCCATAGCTAATTGCTGACGCACCCCGAAAAATCCATGGACTCGCACAACCCTTCCATATTTTTGGCGTAACTCTTCGTGGAATGGGAAGGCATCGGGGGTGAACATGCGGTAGAAGTGACCTTCGCCTCTCAATATGGAGTCCACGTCGTGTCCGATACACAGTTCTTACCTAAGAAGAAGGAAGGGATCGGAGGCCCAGGTATCATCCAGAGATGCCGCTGTCCGAACCTATGCCTAAGAAGGGCGAGAAACAAAACCCCGGTAAAGACTAAGAGCGCATATGCCGCGAGTTTGAAAACAAAAACAAGCATATTGGATAGGCCGTCACATAGAATATCTCCTCGCGGGAACCTATTATAGTGCCCAGTTAAATACCTCTAGCAACGTCACAGGCCGAATCAGCCACCCTTACGAGCAGTTGATGACTCGAACTGGTCCCGAGCTTCCTCGGAACTCCAAGGGAAAACTGATCAGGCAAGAGGTTTGTCGACTATTGTTAGCACAGAAGCATCCAGCCGACATTCGGAGTAAGACCATGACCGTGGCTCTAGGTGTCGTTCAGGAAGGTGCGGACGACCAGTACAAAAGGTTCAATGCCACCAGGTGCATGACACCCGCACACTTGCAGGTATTCCGTTATTAAGTTGAAATAAACTAAGAGTGACAGATGACAAGCATAAAATGAATGCCCGAGATAGGGACCTGTTCTTGTGAGTGGGTAGTATACGAGCCAAAAAAACTGTAGCATCACTAAACGCTCAACCAGTGGTGCGTCAGATGCACAATGACGACGAGATGAGATGGGTTCGAGACCGAGTCGTCGCCCAGTCATCATCAATCTCTGGTCGACCTTCCCCGTCTCAGCGTCTCAAAGAAGCAGACGGCGCATGCAAAAATTCTTCCGTGGGACTGAGTCCTTAGGTTTGGCTATTAAATGGGGACAAGGAATCTTCTCAATCCTCCAGGGTAGGTCCGCATCCGCATCGAATCATAACGTGAAGTGGTGGTTCCATCCGCGACTTTAGTGCCAGTGGTACGCGGTGGAAGGGAGTGAGAAAAGTTAGGGTCAGGTGGCCGCGGGATAATTATAATTACACGTTCCAATGCGGATATCCCCAAATCTTACTCTCGCCCGGACTATATGCGCACAAACCCGTACTCAAAACTAGGTATAGCAAATGCACCCGCCACATCCCCAAGTCGCGTTTCTTTGATGCCTGACGGCGCCGGCGATGGCTACAAGCATCATTGCAGTGAGGTAATCGTGTCAACTTATCGACCGGTCGTCAAATTGAATCAGCCGATAGACGTCGTGCCCAAGAAATGGGTCGTACAGTAAGACGGTGGGACTGACAAGAGGTGATGAGCGACCCAATGCAAAAGTTGCATGTTCTGGTTGAAGTTGTAGATTGGTGGACAGCTCTGCGATGATGATTGCATACGCGCAGGCCCCGAACCGCAAAGAGGGCGCATGAGGTCGCACAAGGACCTACATATCCTCGACACTCCACACATGACTCTCCGCCCCGGTCCGTCTGCGTTCATTTTGCTTTTGAAAGTATTTTTTCTCGAATCCATTCCCTCGATCTGTAATAAGCATTCAACGACTGTAAAAATGCAAGAAATAGCATCTGACTCACCGACACCGTCCCACCTATACCCAGGCTTGATACCAAACCGATTTGGGGGAGGGGGTGGACCCGTGTATTCCGGTTTCCGAGGGCCTTTCGTTCTCTTTTTCTGCAGGTGCCCAAGAGCATTAGCACTAACCGACCAAACATGACATGAGAGGGGCGCACCGTCATGAACGCAGCAGCAGGGTCATTCCATCGCTCTTGATCCTTCTGCGCGTGATTTAATTCTTCATCGTCCGCATACCTCGTAAAGCCACGCTCGCGTATACGCTCCTCTTCCTGTTTCCGTTTGTCCGCTTCCTCTCTTTGTACGAGACCTTTACCCCACTCCATCTTTCGCGCCTCCCGTTCCTCCCGTTCGCGCTTCTTGCGAGCTGCCTCAGCCTTCTCAAGCTTCATATCTATCTTTCTGCCCGAGGCATCGCGATACACGGTCTCTTGTGCCGCAGCAATGGCCTCGGGATCCTCCTCTTCCTTATTTCGCGGGTCCTGCGAGGAAGGGAGCTGCGTACGCAGTTGCTTCTTCGTGAGCAAACCACCACGAAAGGGCTCGGCTGCCTCTGAGGCGACGACAACTGGTTGCTCGTCTGCGGGGGGCGGAGGTGTGGCTTCCCGCAAGGTCGTCCAACCAGAACCCCCCTCGCCTGCTTCCATGCGACGCTTCTTGAATGTGCGATCCGATGCGACGACCGCATCAGCCGCATCGTCTTCCTCGACGTCCATGACATTTGCTGCGCTACCCCAGCCTGCGTCATCGTCCACGATCGTCGCGCCGCCGCTCGTGGGACCAATATCAGGTTTGCGCTTTTTTTTCTTTTTCGGGGCCGTGCGGGATAGTATGGCATCTGCTTTGGCGCCAGACATGTATTTTTCTGCCAAATAGGCCTGTATTGAAGACATGATGATAGTTGAGAAAAGTGAACGAGTGAGTGAGCAGAGTTGTGCGTGTCACGTGTATCCGGGGCTCATCCGCAGCGACTGCGTTTCGGTGCCGTTGGGCCGCTTCGCTGCCAACAAAAGTCAACCATGCGCGGTAAAGATTCACGTCTCAAACCCAAAAAATAATCTTACCGTGAGCAGGTCTTGTATCGTACGATGGCGACGACTCCCAGAGTGATTCCGAAAGACCCAACGAACTCAAAGCAAACGCCATGGCAATGCCAGAGAACGAGAATGTGAGAGTCATCATTCTGGACTTGCTTTCGCCGTTTCCCTTTGGCTGGCTGTTGCCCCCATTTGCGTCAGGATTCCGCGCTAAAGTTCGGCCATGATACACCCACAGGAGGTAGGTCAAGGCCGTCCTTGCTTTAGCCACCCAAAGTAACTCTGTACACGACCTTCGAGCTCGACGCCCCGCGGCCAGCTCCAAATCCCAAATTATCATCCGTCGCCCAACTCACTCCAAGCCTCATCCCCGCTCGAGGGTAACTGAGGACGCAGAACCACCGTCGTCGTCGGCCACGGTGGCATCAAGTTCGTCAACCCCTTCAGATGACAAGTCAGGCGAGCCGTCTTCAAACGAACTAATGAAGATTCGCGAGCTCCTTCGACCACCACCAATCCTTGGTGTTCACGATTGGGGAATACCTTTGGCTTCCCAGGAGCCCTGTGATCCGGCTATTGAGGTACTGTTGGAATGATCACCATCTCATTGGGGATTCTCATGTACACCTTACAGGCCAAGCTTGCACAATTCCATGCTCTAAAGCGAGACCCAGAGAAGCCGCAGCACTTCAATGACTCGCTCATGTCCAATCGTTCTTTCCGTAACCCACATCTCTACGCCAAGCTCGTCGAGTTTGTCGATGTGGATGAACGAACAACGAATTTTCCCAAGGAAATTTGGGACCCACACGATGTTCAAGAGGACTGGTTTGCTGATAAAATTGGTCCGTCTACCTCTTCCAACCTTCCTTTGAAACCCTGTCTGAATATCCTGTCGTTGATTTCACTTGGGGACGTTCTCTATGTCACGTCTCCCGTATGTCGGGGAAATGATTTTTTATTTTTCTGCACGCACAATATCGGCTCAACTTGCCGGATTCCTCATAATTTGTTCTTCATTGCCGGTTGGATCAAAGCTGCATGCCAAAAGGCTCGGTCGGAGCAACAAGAATCGGCACAATCTTCAACCAAGCGGGCGAGAATTGACTTTACAACGTCTGCAACGACATCAGTTCCACAGCGGGCTTCTGGAACACGTTTGGACGGGAATAATCCCTATCTGCAACACCACTCCATGGGTAACCGTGGGCCAGCTGTGCCACCTCGTAAAAGCCGCTTTGGGACGCAGTACGGCGCAGGAAGTATTGGGCGAATTGACTCGGGAAGACAAGAGTGGGGGTGATTTTATGGGTTTAATAGTTGTTTTAGTGTATCGATTCTGTCTGTCTCATATCTCGTCTATAGCAAGCAAATTGAGCGCCTATAAACCTCACCACCACCAAACCTCGGCATGTCCTCATAGAAATGCATCTTCATAGACTTCTGATCGCCTTTGCATTCTTCCTACGGGTCCTCTTCGTCCATTCTACAAACCCCGAACAACTTGCCGTGCGCAACTTTTTCAACCGCGATGCAACGGCCGTAGCATCCCAGTCTGCACACACGAATAACTGGGCCGTGCTTGTCTGCGCATCTCGGTATTGGTTCAATTACCGCGTACGTCGTTGTTATTGACACCGCTAGGTGCATCCTGAACTTTACCGGTAGCATATGGCTAATGCGTTGGGAATGTACGTCTCTCTCTGGTGCTCGAGTGGTGGCCTACACGCAGAAAACGCAGGTACCGCACCGTGAAACGGCTCGGCATACCAGACTCGAATATCATTCTCATGCTCGCCGATGATGTGGCCTGCAATTCGCGCAATCATTTCCCCGGGTGCGTGTTTGCCAACCGCGGCCACGCGCTCGACTTGTATGGCGAGAACGTTGAGGTGGACTATCGCGGATACGAGGTCACCGTAGAGAACTTTATACGTCTATTAACAGGTGCGGGATCTTTGGGTCTCTTCTCTTTGCGTGAAGATATCATTCATTTTCTCACTGGTTGCATGAATAAAATCTCTAGGTCGCGTGGATCCCTCCATGCCGCGGTCAAAGCGTCTACTTACCGATGATCGGTCGAATATATTCGTTTACATGACGGGCCACGGCGGCGACGAGTTCTTGAAGTTCCAAGACAATGAGGAAATTAGCGCATTCGACATAGCTGATGCGTTCGAGCAGATGTGGCAAAAGAAGAGGTACACGGCTGCTCAAACATCGTAGACGGTGGACTGATTCATGCATCGTATCGCAAAAGGTACAACGAGATATTCTTTATGATTGATACGTGCCAGGCGAACACCATGTTCTCCAAGTTTTACTCGCCCAATATACTCGCCACCGGGTCTTCGCAGATTCACGAGAACTCTTATTCGGTATTGTAATGTTTTGCTTTTTTTCGTATTGACTTAATGGCCCTTGCTAGTACGAAAACGACGATGACGTTGGCGTCTCTGTCATCGACAGCTATACACATTTTGTTCTGGAATATCTCGAGCGAATCAACAAGACCAGCACGACAAGCATGAAAGATCTCGTGGGTGTTTCCAAGGCTTGGGTCAAATAAAGGGTTCGCTACTGATATGACCGACCACCAGTTCGACTATTATGACCCAGAAATTATTCGTTCGCATCCTGGTGTTCGCTCTGATCTGTTCCAACGACCGTTGGGGCGAACCCTGATCACAGACTTCTTTGGCGGCGTTGCTCACGCTGAGGTCATGACGGCGACGGCGGATCCGATAGAAGCATCACGCTTGGATATATCGGTCCCTGTCGCGGATGATGATGACTACAGCGTCGAGGTTCTATCTGCTCCCACGGACGGAACAGGAGGTTCGTTGGCCGGATTACTCAGGGCGTGGGGGTCGGTTGGCATTATGGGGTTGCTTCTCGCTTGGGCGATAATGCATGATACTGTCGTGTAGAGAAATAGAAGTACGACATGACAACATTTCAAGCAAAAGAGAAGAGATGATACATCGGCGACGTGCCGCGTTTCTAAAAAGAATTATTCACTCGATTCAGAAGCCACGTCCCCGGCCTCTACCACGCCCTCGCCCACGACCGCGATCAGTGCCACGACCGCGTCCCCGACCACGGGCATCCTCCTTTTTACGGCTCTTTGGCTTGGGGGCATCATCCACCAGGAGCGTGTCGAGTGGGAGCGAGTCCGGGAGCACAAAATAGCGGATGTTGTTGCCGCGAATGGACAGCGAGTCGAGAGAGACCGGTTCACGGTTCCGTGTTGTCATCTTGACTGTTTTTACATGCGTGTTCATTTGCATGTCGACACCTACAGGGCCAAAAAATGAGGGAACGCGTGCACAGAGATGCCTGGATTAGTTAACCCACCCGTTATTGTCCCGTGTACCACCGATCCATTTTTGAGCTCGATAGTTACAGTCTCATTATTCAATTTCATCAAAAACCTGAATACACGCGGGAGATGTTAACTTGTCGGTCGATACAACCACAACCATAAGCAACGGCACGAGGACGTAACTACTCAAAATCTGTTGACAATAATTACTCACCGGACAAGCTTCATCTTTAGAGGTTAAATTTGAATACAAGGATGATACAGGGACGAGGTTGGTCGCTGTCGAGCACGATGAGCAAAGGCAGCAGCAAAGCGGAGTTCGAATGTGGCCAATTGTTGCCTCGAAACTTGGCCTAGCGCTTATTTTATTTTTACAGAAAAAAAAAATACGAATAACTTGTGAAAGAGTAGTGAATGTCAAACAGATGTGCACTCTACGCAGAGGATATATTATATTATATTATATTCTGATTTGTGTTCTTTCGAGTGCAGTAGCACATGACTGGAAATTAGCTCGACACTTTGGCCTGGCGTTCACCCGTCTCGTTACTAATATGGAGAAGGACAACGAGGAGAAGAATGCTTATGAGGTCGTCGGTGTCGGGTCAGACGCAACGGAGGCCGACATTAAGAAAGCCTTTCGGCAACGTTCTCTCAAAACTCATCCAGATAGGGTACGTCTTGCTCTCGTGCGTGGCCTGGTCACTGCTTACTGACCTTGTACTCAGAATCCCCATCTCAAAGATGCAGGTATCTCTCTGCTTTTCTACCCTCCGCACCTCTTCGTATCTGACCAAATGCTCGTATTCTAGCGCGTCTCTTCCATGAGCTCACACAGGCTTATGAGCTTCTGCTCGACCCTCTGCGGAGGATGGCCCTCGACGCTAAGCTCCGTATACAGGAGGCACGCCAGCAACGCTATGCCAACTTTGATAAGAAGCGGAAGGCCATGCTCGAGGAACTAGAAGAGGCAGAGCAAGCAGACAAGAAGGCCAAGTCTGCCGAGGCTGCCAAAAAGCAAAAGTATGCACAGGAGGCCGAGCAGATCCGGGGTGCTGGCAGACGGATGGTGGAGGAACGCCAGGCGGAACTGCGGCGTCAGCAGGAAGAGGAAGAACGGGCTGAAAAGCGCGCGCAGGAGGAGCTCGAGCCGCCGCCGCTCGGTGCGTATCCCCCCGCAGCACTTGAAACCTTGGATAGATCACTCATGTCGGTCACGACAATTCCCACCATCCCTGTCTCGCAGGCGAACACGATACTACCGTCCGCCTCAGGTACCCGTTGGCCAAGTACCCCCACCTAACGACCACGGATGCGCTGCACACGTTCATGGCTACGTTCGGGCCTGTGGATAAGGACTCGATCGTGCTCTCCATGAAGTCACCCAAAAAGGCGGCACACAAGCCGCCCAAACATGCCACCGCCGCCGTTCCGTTTAAGACGGTAGCAGATGCCCATGCCGCGGTGTGTGCGTCCGGGCGCACTGATCGCGGGCTCGCCGAGTTTGAGATCAGTTGGATGGGCGGGTGCGAGCCCGCGGTCTGGAGCTGGTCGGAACGAATGCTTAAGTTAAAGGAGGGACGCAATGCGGTGGGCGGGTCTGCCACGACTAGCACTCCTGCGACGGGAGCAGCTGGTGCGCAACGCGGCAGCCTCCCACAGACCTCGGGGGTCCAATCAAGTCCGACAGATGCCAGCTCGCGATTTTCGTCGTTCCCATCGTCCTTTGTACGTCGCTTATGTCTTTATATTTCCCCTCGCTTTTGTAGAACTTGCTGACGCTGTTGTCTTCTTTTGTTTTCTGTCACTTCCTCACAATTGCGTGTGCATTCACGATGATGCAGTCAGGCATTCCTTCCTTCCCTTCGAATGCGCCGCAAATATCTGTTCCTGGTGTTGACTTTGAATCTGCGGTACTCATGCGGATGCGACAAGCCGAGCGCGAACGCCTAGAGCGCGAGATCCGAGAGCAGGAAGTAAACGAGACATAACATCGGCGCACCGCTTACGCTTACATCCAGCCTAATCTACCGTTGTAGCCATACCTCTAAAAGAGATCTGTATTATATATATTCTTTCCCATTCTTGATCCTCACAAAAGGAGGTGTCTGGGCGAATACAGTCGAGTTTGAAAAGAAGGGAGAGAATAGACAACTGAGATACAAGATCGCGACATGTACATGATATTACACGAGAGGACAAACATGGATCTTCGAGATCGGAAGACAAGTATACTGCAAAAGGTGATATATGCGTTTGGTAGATGCAGATAAGTGTCCATGAAACAAGGGCCAGGGGTGGAAAGAATTCAGACAAACAATTCTTTGAAAAAAAAAAAAAAATCAACACGCCAGGTGAATAATTGCCTTTACAGACAAAAGACCCTTTATGCACGGGTCTACGTACTCAACTAGTATTGCTTTTTTTTTTGTTTTGTTTTGCTTCCCCTTCATACAATGGTGCACTACCGCACCACCCGGACGGTGTCCACAGCTCTGCAGAGTTGCTCGTGCGTTTCAGGGTCGAGGCCGTAACACTGCGCAATCTTGATGAAACGGATCGGCGAAACGGATGCGCCGCCCGAGTTCCGCGCCCACGCGACTTGCAACAGCTCATGCCCTGATATGTCACGGCAGTTCTGCACGCAGAGCGCCTGCAGTTGCGGAAGAAGCCACTGGCCCGTCATGCCGGCGTCGCTGGCATCCGGCGCGGTCGCGAGCACCTCGAATAAACGCGGACCGAGCACGCCGCTGGGCGGGCTTGACAAACCGAGGGCGGTGAGTTGTGGGAGTTGATGTAACGCACGGACGAATGGGACGAGTCCGACACCGTCAATGTTGCACGAACGAAGGTCGAGCTGATGGAGAACGGGGAACCGCGTAGCGCTGCTCAAGGACATGCGTACCAGCCATTGCGTGTTTTCGTCGTTCGACGTGTCCATCTGTACCGACAGTCGTCGCAGGGCCGGAAAATGTGCCGACTCGAGGAAGAGAGCGAGGTTGTTGGATTCGACATAATGGAATGAAAGCGCTTTGAGATTTGGGAAAACAGAGGGAATGGGTGAAGATTTGAAAACAAAATCGGAACCTTCGAGAAGAAAGAGGGCCGATTGTATGCGGAGCTCTTCTAGTGTAGGCGTAGAGTTGAGAATGTCGAGGAATTCTTTGAAGGAGAGACCTATGCGGGTAGAGGAGGAATACCGCTGCTCGCGGATCAGATAAAGGCGACGAAGCGAAGGGAGTTCGGTGCGAATACAGATGAGCGGTGCATGCTCAAGGGTGATTGATGACAAACGTGGACAAGGTTGTGAAAGGAGGACGAATGGCGCTTGTTCATCGGATTCTGATGGGTCGAAACGAAGATATAAATCTTCGAGAGATGGTCCCAATTTTTGTGACATATTCCGCACGATCTCCATACATTGCCAGTCTGGGACAGACATTCGGAAGGAGAAGCAACGGTGGAGGTGGGGTTCGAGTTCTGTCATGATCTGGGGGAGTTCATTTGCAATGTCCAGATAGCGACAATCTATGTCCAAGAGGAATTTGCAATCCTGGGAACGCTCCAAATGGACTTTGAGCTTGCGAAGGAAGGAAATATGACGAGAATAACCCCAGGTGTTGTCGAGGCGGATATATGACCATATCGAAGGCGTTGACAGAGCTATTGTACGCCAGTGATGGGAGACGAGTGAAAGGACAGGTAGAAGGTCATTGGATTCGTAGACGCCCAGTTCGAAGATACGAGAAAGGAGTTCCGGTGGTATGCGGTTAATGAGCGCATTACAGGCTAGTAAGCGTAACTTGCGAGTCTGGAGTGCTTCCAATTGAGACTGCAAGGAGAGTATGTTTTCCTCTATTTCTGTGACTTCTGGAAGCGGTGAACGTAGGTCACTATGCGGGCGAGGGCGAACATAAGTCCTTGCAAGAGAGAAGAGGGTCAAGAACATACACAGATGCCGGGTCGACGGGGTCTTCCGAGTCCTCAAGAGGGTCAACAACAATGACTGGGATAGCATGGGAGACCGAGTCTTCCCACGTTGCAAGGTCATCGAATGAAGAAACACGGCTGAGCATTCTGTTACTTGGGGAGAGATGGGGATGAGAATAAGGCGAGAAAGGCTTATGTGACTCGTCGGAAAGAAGGTTACGTGCCAAGTGACCTTGTCTAGTGCACCCGCCAGTGATGAAAGTGAGAGTTTGTGACTGAGCCTGCACTCTGAAACGAGGCAGCGTCGCTCAATAGGTCGCTGTACACTGTCGGTGCTGGCGCTGGCGCTCACCGACGGCTTTGTCGGGTCCCTCGCCCTCGGGCTCGGCGCTCGGCCACCACCAAAGTCGGCCCAATCCCCGCCGGCCGCCGGTCCGGCTTTTGCCACCCCAGTCCACCACCCACTTTCACTTTTTCTACTTGCACCCCGAAATGCCATTTTCTCTCCTGGCCTTTCATGAGTGCGGCAGATTTGTCAAATGTCAAATGGCTGCATAGGACCTCAATTCTCCACTCTCAAAAGGACATTCAGATGACCCCGAATTTGTATGTAAGTGCCAGTGGGTTTCAGCATTACAAGATTTCTATAATCACTCGTCCCAATCCCTTCAGATCTAGGATCTCCTATGGGGATCAGTGTGTACAGGGACAACCCTCGTCAATTAAAAGGTTGTATACAGGAGACGATGGCGTATCCAACCTAAAAATTGCCGAAGAAGGAATTGACTTATCAAATGGACTTGAACCAATTGTTGTTATCGATATTTCCTTCGCAGTTGCATCCTACGAGTGTCGGCAAATAAGTCCAAAAATACTAGACATGCCACTTGGATCCCTTTAACTGGGTGGTCCAGGTGATAATGGAAAATGGTCTCATCTGGATGTGGTTTGGTCACGTGCGTAAAGGTAAATATCCTATATAGTAAAGCAGCTAGGTCTTAAATATATAAAACACACCGTCTCCTGACCGTGTTCTTGCTGCGGTCAACGCCGTAAAGGCAACATCGTCGAAGGGAGACACAGGTGCGGCTGGGTGTAAGTGAGGAAACGATGTCCATGTGGAAAAATACGGACTAGAGCATTGTTACATGCCAAACGACGCCACCAACCACTGACACCAAGATTGTGGCAGACCACATCCACAATCCACATCCACAATCCACGTCCACAATCCCACAGTTTATTGTTCAGTATGATATATAGTGCAACCACATCCCCCTGGTAGAGCCAGAACCAGAACCACACTCTTTCTGTAACTCGCACCTCCTTGTCCATTTCGCGTCTGGTATGTCGAACATAGGTATAAGCGCCTATAGGGCAGGCTGGAATGGCCAGTTCCATTGGTCATTACTCGTTGAATCATACGATGGTAAGTTGTGGAACCTTGTTACTGACCAAAGAAAAGTCTTCTGTTATACAGAGATTATCCCGACGACCGGTCCTCTCACTGGTGCAACTCATCTCGGAATAGTCTCTGGTTTTTCGTCCACTACTTACCCATGCAAAGTAGTACAATATGTACAGAACCTGCAGACAAGCGACTTGGATTCCTTGAACTGGGTGGTCCAGGTAGTAATGCAGATGGCGGCATATAACGTCGTAAATGTCGCACTCCAAGAGGATGAATTTACACAACATATCAGAAGCGTCACATACCAATTGGCCCGAGGATCGCGGACGTGTGTTCACCATGGGTCGCCTACTCATCCTTTGTTGAACCCTGCGGAATCGATGCAAATCCGTACTAGAAACGTCAGGCCGATGAGAGGAGGAGTGGCGGGGTCTGGAAGCAGATGAACATAATAAGTATCGGCCTGCATTTACTATAATCACTAGTACAAGGCCGCCGGCGATCGATCGTAGTTTATGTTAAACGTGCACTGTAATTAATACTGCGAAATGTTGTAGATGGGTGCATGGGGCCCGGGCTCATCGCCAAGCTGATCATTTGAAGTGAGTGGCATTACCGACTGTTGCAACCATTTTCATGGGCCGTTCGCCACAGGATGCCGTTAACCCAAGTGCTCCCGCGTTTATCGCCTTTTGCTTCGCCAATCGCGCCGTCGCGCCTCGTTGAAATCACGTGATCGAGAGCCACCGTTCTTCATACAGAGCCAATATGATAGAGCAGAGAGCAGAGAAACAAGAGGGTAGACATGACAGTATGGGCTGTGTTAAGTGCTATCGTTACTAATCATCATGTAAAGAGGGTAAAAACAGCCTGGGTTAATCGAAAAGTCGTTTCAGAGGAAAACCCCGTGGCCAAGCAAAACAAAGGGGATCATGTCGGCGCTCACCAAACGGCAGTCCAACTCATCGCTTCTCATCCCACACTTCGATATTGTCATGCTCTAGGCTCGCTTTGTACGCGTCTTCAATACTCTCGAACAGCGCATCGAGGTCATCCAAAGCACCAAGGAGCGCAGTCAGTGATGACAGATTATCTGGAGGTGACGTAAAGGGATGTAGAAACGAGCGATGTGCGGGCACGAAGACGGACCATACATCTGTATCCGGATCTGGATATGATTCTCGGATGGATGAGGGACACTGCATGCTCGTTAGCACTCTAGCCGTGAACAGAACAAAAGCCAAGTAGCGTGGGAATGTGGGGGGCTCAGCATTTCAATGCGGAGCAGTACCATATTGAGGAAAGTGAAAGGTGAATAGAATGCAGAGAGGGGGAAGAATGGAGTCATGACTTTATCACGGGAGGATGATGTGGAGGCTTATTGTTGGAAACTGAAGGAAGAGAGGAAAGGAAAGAAAAGAATGCAGTGAACAGTGAACAATAAGGCCCACCTGTAACCGCAGAATTCAACCTTTGGACTATGGCTTATTGAGCTGCATTCGGGTACGATACGATAGATCAAAAGGGACGATTACTTTTTCATGAGCATCCACCGAAGGGCATTGCCGAGGGTGTGGGTTTCATTGTGGATCTGATAAGTCGCAGCAGACAAGTCTGATTGTGCACCTGGCATCTGACATATATAACGTTAACGTTATGTACCATGTGAGCGATCTGACTTGGACGAGAGCTCACAATACGAATCTTTGGCGGGACTTCGGACATAATGACTCGTGTAAACAATAACCACGGGTTGGTCAACCATCTTCTCGCTAATCGCCCACTTAATTACCGCATTTGAGGAACAATGCCCGTACCCCTACCTTTGTCGGGGGCACAATTAGCCCAGCGCTACCTTAGCTTGCCATCTGTGTGTGTGTGTCCCCGAGCATGGTGCTGCTGTCATTAGTATTGCGCTGCGCATATAAGGTCTCCTTTCATCACCGATGATGTATCCTCAATCTCATCTTCTCTGCCCACCTCTCTCCGTCCTTTTCTCGCATTCTCGCGGTCTCCTCCTCTGCATCTAGATTTTAATTTACCCGCGCACATGCCTTCGTTTGTTCCTGAGCGCCCCACGCTTCCTCCGTTACGTTCTCTGGCTCTCCCCATGCATGGTATACCCCCCAACATGGCTTTGCCCGGCATTCACGAAGTTTGCAATGATCAACTCGTTCGTCGTTTTTACCTCCATGAAGCGATAGTTTTCTCACGCAGCCAAATTGCCCACAGGACCCTTCGCACGTCGCTGCACTCCACGCTTGGCAGCGCAAACGTCAAGGGACTATCTCTTCACCCACGTCTCCAACGTTTCCACACGCGCCATATCCTCCACCCCCTCCGTCTATCGCTGGTCCCCTTGCATCCACGCTATACAACTCAAACACGCCTAATCGTCCGCCGACTCAACAAATGAATCCTTCAGAACCACATGTTCGCCTCGTTCTTACCGATTCTTTTGAAAACGCGGATGCGGCTCTCGTTTTATGCTCGGCAGGCGCACCAAATACGTCGGGTGTGCCAAGGATGATCTCATCGCCCGATGCACTAGGTGGCATCAAGCCAGGAGCACCCTTATTGGTAGTTGGGCCTGCGCTGGAGCGAATTCGACGGCCCGGGACGGTTCTCGGCAAAGGTGTAAGGATGCATCCGTATCGTATCGTACACCCCACCAGCACAATATCCAAGTCACCCGTGGCCACGGGTACACATCACGCGCCACGGAGGTGATGCTATATATGGCGGGCCAGGGCCTTGATGGCTCGGAGCTCGAGGCTTGTCGCCTTTGTATTTGATAACTGTATTCATAGCACATTTACCTTGTAGCTTGTCGATGTCCTCCTAATCACGGCTCTCACGATATCGTCTCCATGACTACAACGCTAGAGTGCGCCCGACGAATGGCAGGGAGGAGAAAAGCCCGCAAGGGTTGTTTGTCC
>QFEA01000563.1:0-14453 GCA_003315975.1 Lactifluus echinatus | reverse complement strand
GTCCCACATGCCAGGATGCATCTCCAAGAGATGAGAGTCAAATGGCCTCTCATCGACGAATTCATCCAAGAATTTGAACAAAACGTTCACCTCGCCAAATATGAAGCCGGAGACCATGCAGTCACGCAATTGTTCCTTAATGCACTTCCCAAAACGGTGCTCAAAGACGTATTGAAACCACCAATGGTTTATACCTACGAAGATATCAAAACACGGGCCATTGAAAGTGTCCGCTCGCGTCAGATGATAGACGCAATCTTCCGTAAAAGAGGACCAACGCAACCTCCGCAAAACACAGGACCCCGTCCAAATTCATGGAACAATTGGCAAAGCCGCCCCCAGAACTGGAATATGCAAAGGAACCCAAATCCCCCACGTTTCCCCCGTCCCAACACATTCCAACAGCCATTTGGAGGACAAAGGTCATATAATTCAAGCAACGCACCTCCAAACATGAGGAACATACCAGTTCCAATGGACGTAGACCGAGCACGAGCTCCAAACAATTATAGAGGACAGAATAACTACCAAGGACGAGTTGTGCAAACAAACAATGACCCCAACAAGAAACGCACGCAAGGGGCATGCTACAATTGTGGCAAAATGGGACACTTCGCACGAGACTGCCGTGCCCCTAAACAACAACACAATCGAACGACAAGCCTCCTAGACTGGCAGGAAGGGGATCCAACTGAAGAAACTTATCACACTCCAGAAGAATGCATCGACACCCTGTTCCAACAGATGAACGCACTGTCCAACAATGACAAAGAATTGTTCATGCAGAGATATGGGGCCAAAGAAAATAATGGCGCAAATTTTCCCTCTGCCTAGTCCGTTCAGCCTGGATTAGGAATCAATTACCAGATCGTGTGTATTTATCGAACCGAAAATCCATGACAATGAGAATGTTTTTCCACACACGATCTCAGAGGGCTGAAAGCACAGTACTACTAGACTGTGGCGCAACCGAAAATTTCCTTGATCTAAATTATGCTCAAAAACTACGACTCGACATCAAAAAACTTAGGACACCACGACCGGTCTACAACGTCGATGGAACACTGAACAAAGCAGGAAACATCACACGCTACGTGGATTTACAAGTCCAGACCGGACTTAAACGTACCAACATGAGATTCTTCCTCACTCATCTGGGAGAACAGAAGATCATTCTAGGATACCCCTGGTTCGCAGCAATGCAACCTCGTATCGACTGGGCCAGAGGTTGGCTCGACACAGAACAACTCCCCCTCATCGCACGATCATTAGATTTTATCTCAGGGATCCCACAACCGGCACGAAGGGTGGCCAACATCAGACAAACTAACTATCGAGAAAGACCAAACGACGCTATGGACCACTCACCTGAAGAAAATTCCATCCCACCAGCATACCGAAAATTCGCCAAAGTCTTCAGCGACGCAGAAGCCCAAAGGTTTCCAGATAGTAGGAAATGGGATCACGCGATAGACCTGAAACCAGGAGCACCCAGTGACCTGAAGGGGAGCCCCTACGCACTTACACAACCAGAACAACAAGCACTTGAGGAGTTTCTCAAAGAACAACAGGCCAAAGGATATATTCGACCATCAAAGAGCCCGTACGCGGCCCCCTTCTTTTTTATTAAAAAGAAAAGTGGTGCACTCCGACCAGTACAGGACTATCGACGACTCAACGAATGGACTATCAAAAACAAGTACCCACTTCCCCTCATACCGGAACTCATCGCTAAAGTCAGAGGAGCGTCTCTATTCACCAAATTTGACGTCCGATGGGGATACAACAATATTCGCATCAAAAAGGGGGATGAATGGAAAGCAGCGTTTACCACCAATCGAGGACTCTTCGAACCAACGGTAATGTTCTTCGGAATGACCAACTCACCGGCCACATTCCAAACCATGATGAACGCAATATTTGAAGAAGAAATCCGTGAAGGATGGTTAGTAATATATATGGACGATTTACTCATTGCAACCAAAAATGATCCCACATTCCATCAACAATGCGTCGAACGTGTCCTCCAAAAGCTACAAGACCACGACCTCTTCCTCCGACCCGAAAAATGCGCATTCTCACAAAAACGTATTGAATTCCTAGGTGTCGTCCTAGAAGGAGGACAGATTCACATGGATCCATCTAAAGTATCAGCGGTAAAGACGTGGCCCACGCCCCTCACAGTCAAGGACATACGCGCATTCCTCGGTTTTACAGGATACTATCGCTATTTTATCTCCCATTACTCCACTACTGCCCGTCCCCTCATTGACCTCACTTGCAAGGATACACCATTCCAATGGACCGCAAGACAACAGCAGGCCTTCGACACACTCAAATCACTCATGTGCTCCTCACCAATTCTACGACAACCAGACTACAATCGCCCCTTTTTCTTAGCCACAGACGCCTCGGCATACGGCGTGGGAGCCGTACTCTCGCAGGAGGGAGAACCACATCCCTCAAAACGCACCCCAACACAACACCCTATTGCATTTTATTCCGCTACATTCACCCCAACAGAACGAAACTATGACATCTACGAACGAGAATTACTGGCCATCATCAAAGCCCTACATCACTGGAGACCACACCTCGCAGGAACAGAAACCCCGGTAACCATCCTCACAGATCACGCCAACCTCTTATATTGGAAGACACCACGTAAAGTAAATCGCCGACTTGCAAGATGGTTCAGCGAACTCCAAGAATACAATCTACAACTCAAACACGTCCCCGGGAAAATCCACGCGGCCCCAGATATGCTATCACGACCACCACAAGCAGACCAAGGAAAACAAGACAATGAAGATGTCACACTCCTCAACCCCTCGATGTTCATCAACCGACTCACAGAACCACTATCAAAAGACCCTCGAACCGACATCATCTCCCTCCAACAGCTACCCCACCACCACAAATTACTACGACGGTGGGCAAGACCATACCGACTTATCCTACAGAAAGGAATCTGGGCCACCCGACAGAATCAAATGGTAGTACCTCCCGACCAAGAAGTCCGACGGATGCTACTAGCTCGATACCACGATTCGCCACTCGGCGGACATTTAGGCAGAGACAACACAATCCATAAGGTCACGTACCAATATTGGTGGCCCGGAATCAACACTTGGATTGATCAATACGTGAAAGGGTGCGCCATATGTCAACAAAACAAAAACCTCACACACAAGAAAAGAGTTCCCCTATACAAAATCCCGATCACTGACGACCCACTCCCCTTCTCAACGGTAGCCATGGATCTCATCACCGCTCTGCCACGCAGTAAAGGATTCGACGCTATACTTACCATCGTAGATCACGGATGTTCACGAGCGGCACTCTTCCTCCCCTGCCACACTCATATCACAGGAGAAAGAGTCGCCCAACTATACCTTGAACACATATTCCGATGGTTCGGAACACCCCAAAAACTGATCACCGACAGAGACCCTCGTTTCACCTCTCACTTCACTCGCGCCCTATGTCAAAAGCTAAGGATACAACAAAACATCAGCACCGCCTATCACCCGCAGACGGATGGAGCATCCGAACGGAACAATCAATGGGTGGAACAATACCTGCGCCTCTTTGGAAACCTCCAGCAAGATGACTGGGCCGATTGGCTGCCACTCGCAACATTTGTGCACAATACCACCCCAAATAACACAACGAAGAAAACACCATCAGAAATACTAATGGGGTACACACCACAGGTACCCCTTGACTCTGGATATACATCAAACAATCAATCAATAGAGGAATGCCATCAGAAACTGATGGAATGTAGACGCCACATTCAACAAGCACTAAACAACGCCACCCACGCACCACCACCCCAGTTTCACGTCAAAGACAAAGTGTGGCTCGATGCGCGTAACCTGAAACTCCCGTATGCCACCCCCAAACTCGCACCAAGATGCCTAGGACCTTTCCCCATCACGGAACAAATATCCCCAGTGGCTTACCGCCTCCAATTACCCCCGACTTGGACCATTCATGATGTGTTCCATGCATCACTCCTCACCCCATACGTAGAAACCGAGGAACACGGAACAAACTATACGCGACCACCCCCTGAATTGATTGATGGGGAACAGGAACACGAAGTAGAATGCATCATTGGACACCGCCATCATGGAAGAAAGAGGACCCTGCAATATCTGATCAAATGGAAAGGTTACCCCGTAAGTGACAACACTTGGGAACCCGCCGATCAAGTGTTCGCCCCCGACTTGATCGCATCATACCACCGAGAACACCCCCTAACGGATAAAAGGACGACCAAAGCCCGCCAAACCAATGCCTCACCTTCCACCGTCCGACATCGCACTCCTCACTGTTTTCTTCTCCCTTCAAACCACATTCTACCTACTCATCGTCATCAAGTATGGCCTCCACCACTTCAGGCGCCAACACCCCCCTCGAGACAATCAACTATGAAGCCATCGCCGACCCCGTCTCCACTGAATCCACCACCACCAACGACGACGTTAACATGGAAATCCGCCACCAGCCCATTCCCTGCGAACTCCGACACCCACTTCGCGTCGTCAACGAAGACACCTACCATGCTGCTCCACCCCTCTCGCCCAACACAGTCGGACACACGGTCGCCGACATTATTCAAGCTACCGAATGTCCAGGAGTCCCCATCTCCCTGCGCTCCACACGCAACATTCTGTTGGCCCATGACAACGGGTCAGCACTCAGCACCGACCAACTTATCGATGTGGTACACAGCCTCCTGTGTACCATTGAAACACGACAACGGGACATTGAAGAGGAGGACACTGAGAGCACCGCCACCGACGACGAAGAGGTATCCTTTCGAGGATACATGCGCAATACGCTGAGCCGATGCCCCAACTTTTACATCCCTATGCCTGACGGATCGTATCGACTGGCCAAATGGGTCAAGATTTCACCCACCCCATACGAAGCTCTGGGCACCATGGGACGAGACGAACCTGAGTATCGACACCAACTCCGGGCACTCCCCCGCATTCGCCCCGACGAAATCTGTGGAATGGTCCCGGGATGGGCCCTCAACCTCATCCGCGCCAACTCAGCCCAATACAAAATGGTGGCACAATACCTTATGGACCACGGAAACTGGGGACTCATGGGCGAGGCGTCCCGATATAATGCCATCGACGAACAAATTTTATACATCACCCGACGGCTACAAGAATACGAACAACAGATCGACAACTTGCGCGAGGAACAGCGCATCTGCCGCCACTGACTCGCCATGTCGGTCTTCCACGAGAACATCGCGTGTATGGAAAATACCACGTCGGATGGTCACGCCATGGAAAGACTCCAAAACCAAGTCGGGCGTCGTCGTGTCCTCCGCTTCGCGCCCTCCACCTAAACGGAGGGTGATGTCACGGGCGCATATGGTGCCTCAGCTTAGCAGCACTGACGGACACAGCCCCGGGTCGGTTCGTACTATACTGGATGGGATTGTGGCTCGTGTTTCATAGTAGAGTAGTTATTAGGGCTGACTACGTAGGGTCTACTCCATATAGTCCTAGGACACTGCCTCTGATTGATATGACTCGTTACTAGTAGACGTATACTAGGATCTCTTAGTATAAGTAGAGGCACTACTAGTTGTATCTACCTTAAGCTGAGTCTCCTCTAGGGACTTAGTGAATAACACTTTGGTTCGCTCTCATCTTGTGGCAAGATCTATTCCTTCCAAGTGGGACTTGGAAGCGTTCTATCAGACTACCTTAGGAAGCACTCAGCTCACGCTCTCACCCTAAACGGAGGGTTGGAGAGGAACTGTTCAGACTTAGGCAAGGCGACTCAAGAGACGAGTAATGCCTTTTGTTTTATTGCACAGGCTTCGAGGAAGCCCCGTAACATATATGGTTAACTAGCGCGCAGCAGCACGAAATTAGTCCGAGGGTGTGCCTGGATCAGTGGTCGAAGATGGACCAGCCTCGCACGCCACAAGCATGATGTCTGTGTCGGAAATGAAGTTAGTGTAGAAATTTGAGGGATACAAGTGATCGTTGGACGTAAAAGGAGGGCGCTCGAGCCCTTGTAGAAGTAAAATACGACGTCTGTTGGGGAGGAATCGAAACGACCTAAATTGCGTTTGCGTGACCTCAAGAACATCACTGCACTGGTTCGACGTATAAAAGGAGCTGCCAGCGGTCAGTATTCAATCAGCATCAGCGATACATTCAGCTTGAACTCGAACACTCGAAATCTTTTAACGTACAATGGACTCCTTCATCTCATTCTTCACCACCTCTTCTATCTTTGCCGACTCTCAGCCTGAGCCTGAGTTGCCTACTCTCATCCCCATCGATTCTGACTGTAATGGTGGCGGCAACAACAACAACTGCATCGTTGCCTAGAGGCATCTTTCATGATGCGATACCTCTACGGCCCCAACATCGAGAATCCGAATCTATATGGTAAGTGATTCGATTACCTCCTCCGACATCCATTGGCATCCGTCTAATCTCAAACCTGTGCGCCGTGATACATCAATCAGCCTCCGTGTGGTTGATGGGTTACACGTACTTTCTAAATTTTGGATTGGTGTCTTGTCATATGGTAAAGTAAAAATGTTGCAAGGGCCTTTTAAGTATAAATCGAGATGAAAAGTGGCTTTTCTGTACAGCATCAACGCGCCGTTCTCTTCATGTCCTGTTACGTAGTTGTCCGGTGACATAGCGTTATTCCTGTTATCTTGCCATTATCGTCTACATTACCATNAGTAGTGATAGCGACATCATATCGCAATAGGAATGATTTTTTCAGTGTTCTGTGATATTAAATGAGTAATTACGGTCATCGCCCTTGCAGATACATGCCCCTGCTAGCCATCTCACTGCTGCAGTGAAGTCAGTTCTCTTACAACACGTCACGAGAGCTGACGCGCCGGTGGGTCCGTAGAGGGATTCGAAGGATTCCCGAAGAGGGAGAGAGAGAAAGGGTGGGAGGAGATGAGAGGCATGAGAGATATGTGTACCGAGACGAGCCGGCCCAATACGAGACTTTGACGCGGGCAAATACGAGCCGGTCGACAGAGAGCAGAGGGGAGATGCGATGGTAGCAGAATTCTTGACGTCCGAGTGGGTGTGAGGTCGGAGGAGGAGACCGCGTAGGCGTTGGAAGATGCAAGAGAGGGAAAGGTAGAGAAGAATAGAGAAAAGACGACGCGAAAGAGCATACGTCGAGTATCTAACATCTGGAGCTTCTCACTCCTGAACCGCCAGCCTCTTCCCAGAGGACGTCAGCTAAAGGGACAGAAGAAAGTAGTCAGTGTCGGAAATTTGAGGGATACAAATGGGATACTGGACGTAAATTGAGGGCGTTCGCGACCTTCACGAAGCAGAATCCGACGTCAGTTGAAGGAGAATGTAAGTTAGAGAGAGGATGGTATGAAAATGTCGTCCTGTAAAGGAGAAGACATACTGCGGCGGGCGATGCAACCCATGCCATGTATGACGAAGCGATGATCTATGAAGAAAAGAGAAGGTAATACCAGTGAAAACGAACACCATACGATAGTATGAAAGGGAGGTGAAGCCTTACCACCGGGATTCCAGTCGGTCAGTTTGACATGTCAGTGACACGTTGAGGTGCAAGTCGCAAGTCGGGGTAATTCATTGCAATGTATGAGTGTACACCTTCACATTGACGAGGTGTTTTCATTGGTGTTGGGGGGTGCCAGTGGTGAAAAAACGCTGGTATTGCAAGTATAAGGAGCGGAATAAACAAGCAACTGCCTCAACATGATGGAGTGCTAATACCAGGCTGTAGCGCGTCTCAGGAACAAAGAGTTGTGGGACGTGTGAGCAGAAAAGCCTGTTTTCCAACAGAAACTCGGCAGACGAGTGGAACGTATGACCGAAGAGGAAGCGACCCAGAAATGAGTCGGCCAGCTGGCGAGGGTATGCCCGGGGAGAGCGAGAGCCCCCTGCACAGACGAGAAGACGTGAAACGAAGACGTCTATGTGAGCATGGACAAGCCAGTCAATGGAAGGGGAGAATGAAGAAAACGAAGGGCTTGACAACGTCAAAGAGGGAAAGCGAGGTCGTCGAGAAGTGTCCGCATCGACGTTGAGGACGTGATGAAGAAGAGTAGGAAAAGTGAAGAGATAAAAAGTGAAGGCGGACGCGTTGAGTTTTGAGAACAGCTGGTGTCTCCTACTCCCTGGCTGGGTTGTCTGCCTCTTCTCAGAGGATTAAAGCTAGCTTCTCTACCGGCGAACCCGATAGAGTAAAGAATAGAAAAATGGAGAGAAAATATATAAGTAGTCAGCATCGAAAATGTGGGAGTTACGGCGTGTAAGGTATGAGTGGAGTGTCTAGTAAGGGAGAGGCATCCGGCCGTGGGTGCAGTCTCGTCTCGTGTTGTAGTTGTAGGTTGAAGAAAGCAAAATGCCATCCGCACGCGAGAGGCGAGGCTGGCTTGTCACGGGTGACTAAGCTACTAGAATAGAAGAATGAAGAGGAAATAGAAAAGTTGTCAACATCAAAGATATGGGAGTTACGGCGTGTAGGGTATGAGGTCGTCATCCGGCCGCGGGTGCAGTTTCGTCACGTGTTATAGGTGTGGTAGAAAACAAGGTGCCACCCGCGCACACGAGAGACGACTCACACAAAAGGTGACTAAGAATTTCAGAATTGCTGATGCTGACTACAGCAACCTAGAGAAATATAATTACTCTGACACAATACGGTCGGGTGCTGGGGACAACACTCTCTGCCCTTGCACGCCTGACCTTGATCAACCCCGCAAATACACACCAGCTCATGTCATCCTCCATTGCCCTCTCACCCAACCTCACCGGCACATCCTTCATGACCCACCATCCATCCACTCACTCTTCACAACACGCCTGACTGGTGAACATCTAGCATCGTTCATAGGACTTGCCCAGGTTTTCCTTCGCCCCCTTCCCCCACACCCTGACCCACCGTGACTCCCCTTCAAGATAGTCCGGTCCGGGACCGGTCAAAGACCGGAGTAGGACTGATAAAAGACCGGACCGCAGGGTCAGTCTTTTTCGGTCCGGTCTCAGTCCCAGTCCCGGTCTTTCCATGTCTTAAAGGCCCGAGGACTGGCCAGGACCGGTCCGGACCGGTCCAGACCGATCGATCTCAATGAAGGATCCAGTGACAAGATACCACCGATTCCGTCTTTTCCTACCATTTTCTGCCTAGATCATCGCTTTACTACACAGCTCATCGCCCGAGGCCATGTTGCCTCTCCCACATTGGACATTGCTCGGTTTCAGGTACGGAGGATATGGACATGCGTCCATCGGGTTTCGGTTTTGGACTCACCGTACGCCCTCATTCACTGGACTTTATACTGCTTTCTTCTTAGATCATCGCTTCATCGTATAACATCGCCCGACACCGTGCGGCATTTCCTACCATGGTCCTTACTTTCAACCCATACGCTCCCTAGGTTTCATTCCACTATTACCGACGTCGCATCTCGCTTCAAGAGGGCTCGAACAACCCTCCTTTTATGTCTGAACCATCCTTTCATTCTCAAATTTCCTCACAAATTGATTTTTCTACTCTTACTCCATTTCTCGTCGGATTCTTCACTACCCGGTCACTGGTACTCTCAAATGTATATAAGGGCTCTTGATTCTGTAGAGGCAGACAATTCAGGGAGCACGACGAGCTCCAGTTCTCGAAAGCTTCCAAATGCGTGCGCCTTCTCTTTCTCTTCTTTCCTCTTCTCTTCTCTCCATCACAACCTTCTCGACTTCTCTCTCAACTTGGATCATCGACGCGACGTCCTCTAGTGACTCGTTGCACTTCTCGAACATTGATAACAAACCGACTTCAGCTCGCTTACTCGGCGAACCCCTCTTTCAGATCATTCTCTCAAGCTCTCTACTTTGTGAGTGTTGGTTTGATTGTAAGGTCACTAACTACTCCTAGGTACTCTGTCTTCTATCAATCCGGGGTACTCCAACACTAGTGCCTACTAATTAGAGTTTTAATTCAGAATAAAAAGACTCACCTCCGAACATTTATTCATTGCCGGCCATGCAGCGCAAATCATTGCGCAAACATGTACCCTCTCAGCACCTCCTTGAAGCCCAAGATTCTGGGTTAGCATCATCAAGATCCAAAAAATGAGCACTTGAGGATGATGACTCACCACCGGCATCAAAACATTGCCATACCCAAACACCTGAAGATGATGAGGATGAGGGGCATAGCAGTCCTAACATTGAAGAAGTGGTCGAGGAAGGCGGGGGGGCTGAGGGCGAGAGCAGTGACAATGCTATTATGATTCAGAGTGAGGCAAGTTCACATCAATTGTCTGCATTTCAAAAGAACTTAATTGTTACTTACACAGACAGAGGACGAACACACGAGCCATCAGAAACATGAGGCAAAGGTCGAAAAAACGCGCGACATGGAAACGATCTTCTCCACCTTGGTAATAATAAAGTTTAAGAAGCACAATGGGTCTTTTGAAACGAAAAAGGGACGTTGGTGTGGTATCTGCAAGTACGTCAGTCATGTGGACCTACTCAATGGTTTTGATGCTTACCTAGTTGCTTTGCAGGGAAGATCCTAAAATCATAAAGCAACGTGGAGCAATGGCGGGCTGGTTTATCGGTAGCAACACAACCTGCCGGCACCATATTGGTGCATTCCATTACAAAGAGTATTCCAAGCAATGCCAAGATAAAGGTTACGAGGAAAAGCCGCCTGTGGTACCAAAGAGAGTGTTAAAAGAGCGAGAGCAAAATGAAGTGGAGGGAAAGAAGTCAGGTGGCCAGCAGACGCTTGACGGCATGGTACAGAAGGTTGAGGGTCTGACCACATTCTCCCGAGCTGCTATCCTCGATGCTGTTGTCAAGCACATTGTCTGCAGTGATGAAGTGCGTGCTTAGTGATTTAATATCTATAAGGTTGCATCTCTCATCGTAAACCCTAGGCCCTTCTCCTTGGTGATGACCTCACCTTCACCAATTGCCTGGTCACGATGCGTCCGAAAACAACGTGTGGAGAGCTTCCAGGGCGATCAGCAATCTGCAGCAAGATAATCGGCGAATTTGACGACTATATTAGTAATCTGAAGCTCACCTTCCAGTAAGTCATTGGTGATGTTTCAGTTAACTGGGATACCTGGACAGCTCAGTACATGAGTGCCGCATTTTTGGGCCTTTGCACCCAGTGGATCGATGTGAAGGCAGATGACTGGATTTTTCGATCAGAAGTACTTGCGATGCACAAGATTTCTGGTCTGCACAATGGCAACAACCTTGGCCGTTACGTTATCAAGCTTTTGGATCACATTGGCATTACTTTCAAGACATCTAACAAGGTGCATTAGTAAGCCTTTTCCTTACCATTATCTCATCTTCAGCAACTTAGCTTGCCTATGTCACTGCGGACAACGCAAGTAATAATACAACAGCAGTAGAGAAGGTGGCATCTGTATTACAGCGGCGTGGGTTTGCAGAGTGGTCAGCAGAATCCCGTCAACTTGGGTAAGTTGTTTCATTCTTCTGCCACATGTGAATCTCACTGCGTCACATACAGATGTCTAGCACATGTAATCCAGCTAGGGATCTCGGACTTCATGTCTGAGATCACCCAGCTAGCAGTTGTTGAGACAAAGCAAGCAATCTGGGACTTTGATCCCTCTTTGCCGGAAAATCGGTTAGTCATTGGTGGGCTGGATGTCATTGCTACGATCCAGACACTCGTCATCAAGGTATTTCTTACTTCTTCTCATCTTCGACCCATTTCTAATCAATCCCACTCAGATTCAAGCTTCAGGTCAGCGCAAGGAGTGGTTCGAAAAGCAGCAACACGATCACGGCTTTGATAAACCACTGAAGATACCCCTACATGGTAATACTTGATGGGGCACTGCCTTTGCTATGTGCGAGCATGCATACAAGCTTCGTGAGGTGCGTGGATTGGTGTATCGTTGCATTTCTGGGCTTATAGGCATTTTTGTAGCCTATTGATTCGTTTATTCTGAGCGCAGATAAGAAATTTGGCCCCATAACGACCACTCGTAAATACAGAAATGTAGTGAAGAAGATTCCATGGACAGCGTTTTTACTAGATGAGTCGAGATGGCAACGCGTGGCATCGTGCGCCAAAATACTAGAGGTACAGACCCCGGCGCATGCTCTTTCACATTGCGGCCACTCACATACTCTCACAGGATGCCAACGAATACCAGCAGAAGTTTTCATCAGACACCTTCCCCACACTGCACCATGTTATCCCTGCACTGGAAGGCCTCTTGACATGGTGGAAGCAAAAGCTCGCGAACCCCCAATTCAGTGTCTTCTGCTCAGCGATCAAGACCAGATTATCTAAATTAAATAAGTACTATATTAACCTCAATAATACACCAGTATATGTCCTATCAATGTGTATGTTTTTTATTTCCATCCTTATTTAACGAGTAACTGATCCTTGACGAACAGTTTTGCACCCCTATTATCGAATGGAATACATAGAGACAAAATGGGGTGGAAGGGACAAGCATGAAGAGGACATTTGAGCAGGAAGTCGCAATGCGAAGGATTGGCAGGTGGAGGCATGGGGAATTGTCCATGAAGCCGTGAGTCTCTTTGTTATATTACCCATTATCTGCGCTAACATCATAGAAGATGACTGAATACTGACCAAAGTGCTTCAGTGTGAATAAGGATAAGGAAGCTGATCCAGATACGAACTGGCATCGTCACCATGATGACGACAACAACAACAACAACAACAACAACAACAACAACAACAACGACTTTAACCAGGAATGCAAGGGGCGTTTAAAGGCTGCAACTCAGGGATGGGAAGGGGAGCTCAAGCGGTATATTGAGGAACCATTATGTGACATGAAGAAGAAGATGAATACTCTAAAATGGTGGTCGGTGAGTGCAATACCAATGAACAGCGTAAGGCCACTAATAGGATATGTGGTAGATGCATACAACAAGGTATCCGACCCTTGCTCACATAGCACTCGATATTTTGCCCATCCCAGGATCCTCAGTGTCCTGTGAACAGCTCTTTTCACGTACAAAACGCGTCACCACTGATCGTTGCTCATCTATTGGGCCTGATCTCATTGAGGCACTTGAGTGCCTACAGTACAACTAGAAAGATAATATAATTGACTAGGCACGAGTAAATTCCCATTCTATAGAGGAAGTAGATGTAGACGATGATTTTTCACTAATACTAAAAGATGAGGAGGAGCTATATACAGGGGACTACGAGTCAGATATTGAAGTTGTTAATTAAATACATACATAAAGTTTACTTACATTTAACTTATTAGATTACAATATCAATACTAATGGTTGACTGCTCTAGGACAGGACTGCTCAGTTTGAGACGGACCGCATGTGTCCCGGGGCATGTACACAATAAGCGAACTCCGGATCAGATCACTGTAGATAAGCGGAGACACAGTGCTCCGATAATTAATAATAATACAACACATTCCTTTTGTGGTACACACGGACATTTACGGACCAGGTAACCGACGTGCGTCGGACGCTCTGATTACCCGTTATAGTATATATACATGATCTGCTATAGATTACACGTGCTGATGCACGTTCGACTTCATACATACAATATTGCATCTCTATCTCACAAGATTTGCACACAAATAACTAGGTATATAGACCCTAGCTTATACTCTCATTTTGACAAGCCTCTTTACTGTACAATGTATATAAAGTGTGCTGTAGGTAGAAGAAATATAAGTCTTCAGAAGTTGCTCTGAACGACCCTAAGTAATTGCGTGACCGAGAAGTTTCAACCCTCAGGACCAGTCAGGACCGATCAGGACTGGTCAGGATCGGTCAGGACCGGTCCAAGACCGCATTCAGTCTGAGACTGGTCAGGACCGGTCCAAGACCGATCTGGGACTACAGTCCTGTCCTGCAGCAGTCTTGGTCTGGTCCTACTGGTTTTTTGAACTTGCAGTCTCAGTCCTGTCTTCAGTCCTGCCCTCCAAGGCCAAAAGAGTGAACTGGACCAGACTCTGCAGCACTAAACACATTTTAGTAGGTTTCTGTGGTTTCCATGGTTTACATGGTTTCCATGGCACTTCAATTTGAGAGGTTTCCTGGAAATCAGACATGGGTTTCCAGGTTCTGAAGTTTCCTGGTTTTTTCCAGTTTTTTCTGGTTTTATTTGGTTTCTTGGGTTGAGCAACCACTGGAAACTAAAATGCTTAATTACTGATGAACTACAGCCATAACTTTATTAAATTTTTTTTTTTTTTTAATTATAACTAAATCATATGTACTTTTTTACTTGTACAACTTATTTGACCTGTTAGATCTTTTTTACTTGTTGACCAGCCAAAAAACACTCAAAAGTGCCAAAAGGTTTGAAAGAAATTTGGGGTTTTGCTGATGTCCAATAATCTTGAGAGAATTTGAAGCATACACTCACAATGTTCA
>QFEA01000553.1:0-15770 GCA_003315975.1 Lactifluus echinatus | reverse complement strand
GGCTGCGCATGACGTCGACAACAATTTAGCGGCTCTCAGGAGCGGAATGCAAGCAGGTTTTCAGCGTGCATGAACTACGTTCAGTTGGCCCCCTACACCATCCTAACCATTCATATGTCCAGGTGGCGAAGAAACGAGAGTAGCAATACAACAGATAGCACGCGGTGTTGACGATGCCAAGCGTTCGTGACTTTGTAAAAGTGCCAATTTTGGTTTTGAAAGCTCAAAGTCAACGACAGGGAATGAGTTGCGAAGCAAGGTTCGACAATGGCTCTCTCCACCAATCCCCTCGGTAGATTATAACAATGCATGTAGTCTCCACAAAGGCACTGGATCATGGTTTATCGACGGTCCTGTGTTTTCCAAGTAAAAGGAAACTGGATCATTCTTATGGGTCCACGGCAAACGTTCTGTTTCACTCTCTATGCCCCCGCTGTTTGCTAACAGTCGTCCTGTCCGATAGCGGGTTTCGGCAAGAGTGTTCTCAGGAACGCTTTCATGTCTCGATTCGTTTTATGCCGCCAAGCATTCGAGAGTTGCTTCAGTTGTGGGTTACATTCAACACCGGCTGCATTGACTAAGGTGTAGAGGATATAACTGAGGGGACATGTTCAGTAGGAAAGGGCCGTACGGCGGCAGCGGGCAATGTGTCCCATAACAAGTGGTTATGCGACATATAAAACAGAAACAGAAAATACGATAGGTAGATAATAAAGACGCACTGTATGGTGTATGAAAAATGACCAGTAATGTGTTCATAGTGACGTGGCTAGAACCTGAAACGGGTTGAGCGTGAAAGACCCTGGTTGACACAGAGTTTTCACTGTGGCACTAATTGTCCAGAACAATATTAATGGCGTATTCAGTCGTATGAGTATGAGTAGATCTCAGTAGACAAAGTGGCCATGTCAAATTATCTAATCAGGACTCACGGCTTTCATTACGTCATCCAGATCCGAGGCGGCGCAGGAGATCATCAGAGCAGAACTTATGCAAATCAAATCTGGAGGCGTTGCGCCCGCATCGCCTCATTCCCAGCTTTCACTGCAATCGACATGCCCCAAAATCCCTCTACGACTGAGCTTGAGCACATTTTCAGCAGAGCTCTGGCTGCATATACGAAGAAGACAGGGAAAAACTTGACAACACACCCTCTATTCAACGAGCTTAAGACCTGTCACTCGGCCGATACTGTTCTCAACGTACTTCGACAGCAACTTCCCGGGTTTGATCAACCGGCCAGTAGCAATGGCAGGCTTACAAAATGGCTTAACCCGACTATTCACGTTCTACATGCATTTTCGGTGACCCTTGGCGAGAGCGTAGGCTTGGTATGATTTGGGAACCTCAATATGATTGCTCCGTGATCTGTGTTCTGATATTGTTTCTAGGCATTCCCTGGAGGGAAGGTTGTCTTTGCTGGTATTGGGGTCCTCCTTTCAGTGAGTGTCTCGATTATTATTCGAAGTCCATTTCGAACGTGCAAGTCACTCAGGCAGCCAAGGACGTTGCCGCCAGCCAAGACACGCTCATTGACTTATTTGAACGAGTCGAAAACTTTATGAGACGCCTCGAGACCTATACCGATAATCTTCCACCGACCAAGGCAATGACGGACGTCATTGTAAAGGTTATGGTCGAGGTGCTTTCGGTCGTTGCCCTTGCGACGAAGGAGATCAAGCAGAGCAAAGCGAGTGAGTTTACCCCTGGCGTGAACCAGTCTCTCGTCGGCTTAGTACTCCTTTTTTTTTTAGAGAAGTTTATGAAGAAACTTATGGGAAAGACCGATCTCGAAGATGCACTCCGCCGATTGGACAAGCTAACGCAAGAAGAAGTTCGAGTAGTAGCCGCAGAAGTTTTGAAGGCTGCACGTCGAGTCGACGACAAGGTAGTGGCTGTCGACAGCGGCGTGCGATATGTCCACGAAAAAGTGGGTAGGGTCCACAAAGGTGCGTCAATCGCGTTTAGCTATTCCTTGATGCCATCCCAACCTTTTACATGTTCAGGCGTCGATAAAGCAAGAGTAGCGATTCAACAAATAACAAACTACGTTGATGATAAAAGCCGTTCGTGAGCTCTCAATCTTTTGCTATGTACTCGCTCAACCATTTATTACAGGAAGCGAGTTGCGAAGCAAACTTCGACAATGGCTCTCCCCACCGGATTGCTCCGTGAATTACAACGTCGCATGTGAACTCCACCACAGAGGTACCGCAGGATGGTTCTTTCGAGGGTCTAAATTCGAGAATTGGAAAAAATCCGGTTCACTTCTGTGGATCTACGGTAAACGTGCGCGCCCTTCTCTCTCTGTGCTTTCTGGGTCTGATAATAGATTCTTGTGCCGATAGCGGGTTCCGGAAAGAGTATCTTTAGGTACGTGATCCTGCCTATTTCGTTTTAGACAGGGTAGCTTATAGGATCGAATACCGACCAGCTCTGCGATTATCCGGAACATCAAAGAAACCACTGACCCAAGGACGGCATGGATTGCTTACTTTTTTTTTGACTTCAAGGACACCAGCAAACAGGATCCCCGTGATTTACTCTCCTCGCTCCTCATCCAACTCTCTGATCAGTCTCCATCTTCCTTCGACATCCTTCACCGCTTGTACTCCACACATTGTGATGGCTCTGAGCAAGCCAGCACTGATATGCTTAAACATTGCCTCAAAGATATGCTCTCGGTCACCGAACAGGTCCCGATTTATTTTATTTTCGACGCCCTTGACGAGTGTCCTGACATCCACGGGGTACCGTCATCGCGTCGAAAGGTGCTGGAACTGGTGAAGGAGCTAGTCGAGCTGGGACGTCCAAATTTGCGCTTATGTGCTACTAGTCGGCCAGAGATGGACATCCGGAGTGTTCTCGAAACCTTGAAACCTACCTCGTTATGCCTTCACAACCAAGAGGGACAGCATCACGATATTGTCGACTACGTCCGCTCGGTCGTTTATTCAGATCCTCACCTAAGCGTGAAGGGTTGGCGGGAAGAAGACAAGCAAATGGTGATCACGAGACTATCGGAGAGAGCGAATGGAATGTGAGAGCACCGTTGTCTGGTATTACATTCATTCTCATACTTTGGATATCAGGTTTCGCTGGGTCTATTGTCAACTTGAAAATCTTCGACGCTGTCTTGCGCGTAATTTGAAGCGCACCCTTGATGAATTACCCAAGACGCTAGACGACACGTATGACCGTATACTACGAGAGATTCCCGAGCAAAATAAAGATGATGCACTTCGGCTGTTGCAATGTCTCATCGTAGCGGTTCGACCCCTTCGTATTGAGGAACTTGCCGAAGTCCTTGCGGTCGATTTCACTGGTGGGAAGATAGCAATGCTCAACGTCGATTCGCGGTGGGAAGATCAAGAGCAAGCCGTGTTGTTGGCATGCTCCAGTTTGGTCACTGTTGTTGTTGTTACGAACAAGCGGTATACATCCAGACTGATTCAATTTTCACACTTCTCCGTAAAGGAATTTCTCATGTCGGATCGCCTCGCCACGTCAAAAACGGATTCTTCGCACTATCATATTCGCCTCGAGCCTGCGCACACCATCATGGCGCAGGCCTGCCTTGCTGTCCTGCTTTGCTTAGTGACTTACGACTGGAATAAGCCGAACACCTCTCCTCTAGCTCGATATGCTGCCGCACATCTCGACAACCATGTGGAATTCGACGGCGTCTTAACACATATAGGTGATGGGATTGACCATTTTCTTGACCCGGAGAAACCCCACTTTACTATTTGGCTCTGTGAACGCGGAAAATTCTCTACTTCGTATGGCGAAGTGAGGCATTGGAAGACGGTTCCCTTACCCTATGTTGCAGAATTCGGATTCTGTCGCTTGGTTCAGCACATCCTTTCGAAGCGTCCACAAGATGTAAATGACAACGGGGGCAACTATGCTACACCGCTGCTCGCAGCATCGGACAGAGGCCATGTCGAAATCTCACGACTACTTCTCGTACATGGAGCAAACCCGTATATTCGAGGACACGCGGATGAGACTCCGCTTCATATAGCATCGAAGAAGGGATACGTCAACATTGGACAGCTACTGCTTAACCACGACGCGGATATCAATGCTCGTCAGCAAGCAGGCATGACCTCACTGCATTTGGCAGCGATGCATGGACAAGTCGAGTTTGTTCAAATGCTACTAAAGCACAATGCGGAGGTGGAGGTGTTGGATAAGAAAGATTCTACCCCGCTGCATTTGGCATCGAACAATGGGGATACCAAAGTCGCGGAGTTGCTACTCCAATGTGGCGCCAACGTCCATGCGCGGAACAGCAAGGGTCAGACACCACTACATCATGCGACGCAGCACGGACGTGATGGAATTATACGGCAACTATTGGACAGAGGTGCAGATATAGACGCACCCGACGACGATGGCTCAACCCCCCTGCACCAAGCATTATTGCGATTGACCGAGGCAGGAATGCAGACGCGGGGATTTGTCGTGCTGCAATCCAGCATCCAAATGGTGGCAGCAGCGTCGTCTGTGGTGCAGCTGCTAATTGAACGCGGCGCAAACGTCCATGCTCGAAATAAGCACTGTCAGACACCATTACATCTCGCGTCGCAGAGCCGGCACGATGACATGGTGCAGCTATTGCTGGGCAGAGGTGCGGATGTGAATGCACTGGACTACAACGACTCAGCCTCGCTGCATCTGGTATTATCACAGTTGGTACGTGCGCAGCGGTCGATTAATATGTGGTCGCGGAGATCACAGAAGCGGGAAGTGGATAGGGCTACGAAGACGGTGCGCCTGCTGATCGAACACGGCGCAAATGTCCATTGTCGGAACAAGAATGCCCAGACACCACTACACCTTGCGTCACAGGCTGGACGCGACAATATAGTGCAGTTATTGTTAGACCGAGGCGCGAATGTAGATGTGACAGATCACGGTGGTTCGGCCCCGCTGCATCTCGCATTATGGACATTGATGAGGATGAAGTCGCGGGGGCGCTATTCGTCAGATGAGCGGGGACCGGAGATGGTGACGGTGAAGCTACTGCTTAAACACGGTGCCAATATCCATGTTCAAGACGAGAACGGCCAGACTCCGCTTGACGTTGCGTTAGAGGGTGGACATCAGGACATTATCCGATTATTAACAGACTGAGGTGAGCATGCAGACTTGCAGGGATACCAGGATCTTACCTCTCAACACAATCGCATCTAGAATTAAGTGTCATTCAGCGGAAGCATCGACGTCGCACACAGCTACGTTTCCAGTTTAAGGAATATTATTAGGAGATTGTACCGTTCTTGTTAGATTATGTCTTGAGTGAGCCTGAAACGTACCTCATAGTAGTATTTGCCATGACCGCGCTGCTTGTCGAATGTGTACTTGTACTTACTGTGTAGGAAGATGTCACGTATCGTCTTCAAGTTTCTCTTGTAATACTGATGCAACTCGATTCGGAAGGGTTATGAATTTGACGTGCTACTCAGCTTCAAGTTTCAAGTTGAGATGTGTGGTGAAATGCTAACGCGTATGTCGCTTCTACTAGCGAACAGGAAGTGGCCCTGACCATGATGCAAATACGCGGCGTGGTATGTTAAACCAACCATCGATTATTGCTCATTAATTGTTCCATCATCAACGGCTGAGTAATCACCTGACCGATACGTTGCCACGTCGAACTCTGACACACTCGCCCGCGCAAGGAATTCTCCACCACGGGTCATATATATTCAAAAATAAAATCACGACAACAAGTAAAACGTCGCCACAGAACCGTCGGCATATATAAAATATTGGAGATGCCTCGCCCTTGGCGACGAGGGCTACCAACGCCTCATAGCAGCGTGTCCGTATAGCGAAAGCAAAACAACAGCACTACAATCAAAGGTCGATATATAGAGATACAACTAACGGTAATCCAAGGGTCACCTCACGATAATCATCCTGTTATCGGACGCCCAAGACGTCAAACGGGCGCTCAACGTGGAAATCATATCTTGGTGCATACCTCATGCCGGCACCATTTCTGGCTTCTTGATACCAAGTTTGCCCGCGGTTAGACTCTTATGGATGAACGGCAAGACACCACCGCCTGCGATTGTCGCTCGCACGAGCGTGTCGAGCTCTTCGTCTCCCCGGATCGCCAGCTGTAGATGCCGCGGCGTGATGCGCTTGACACGGAGATCTTTTGACGCGTTGCCTGTATCGATTCACGCGCATTAGAAACCTAGTGAGGACAATATGGAGGTGATGTGATAAGCGCACCAGCGAGCTCCAAAACTTCAGCTGTGAGGTATTCAAGAATGGCCGAGGTATACACCGCCGCTTTCGCGCCGATCCGAACATTGTTCTGCGTACGTTGCTTCAAGTATCTGTGAATACGGCCAACGGGAAACTATACGAGCATGATCCCCACATACGCGTGTGCGTAATGCCGGTCAACACCTACACAGAGAAACAGGAAGGGGGAAGAGGTGACGGACCTGGAGACCGGCTTTCGCGCTACGGGTCTGGAAAACCTTGGCGTCCGGTGTAATGGGCTCGCTGACTTTAGACTTGCCGCCCTTCCCTCCTTTTGGTGGCATGATTATCTAGAGTGCTAGTAAGTCAGGGGTATAAGCGAGTCGTCCGGAGCTGACGATCGATAGATACGGACACCCTACCTGGTTCAGACAGAAAGATGGGTTATATAATTGACAGGGATACACTGAGACAGTATGGGATTTAACGACGTGCTTCACAAGATGTGATGAACGCGCGTCAGAGAGAAACGCGAGTAGGGATGATGAGAGTTTAGTACGAAGGGACAACGGATTCACGCTCCGCCGTGCCGTACCGCAAATCTCTCAGCAATAAACAAAGTCACGTGTTGACGCCACGCGGTCACCAGGCCCCACAAAAAGGTCATCAAACTTATCTACGAACGGTCCCGTCAGCGAAAACGAAGAGACATCAAGGCGAAGTATAAACGTGTGATGTACAGTAATTCGGTTACGTAAATGAGATGTGCAGCGTATCACCCTGCAACTGATCTAGAGGCGTACGTGATTAGTAGCCTCGTGGGTCGTCTGTCGTAGAGGTCGTAGATATTTCCCTTGGCCTGTCATTGACATCGCGGACTTGACACATTTATACAGTAGTAAAAGTACTAGTGACAGCCTTTCGCTACCTCCGAAGGGTGTCGAAATCACCAGACATTTTCTATACTGGCCTTGGCTGTTTTGGATTCCCCCCAAATCCTGTTAGTATGCGCAGGCAACTTGAAAACTCGCATTTCTTCATCGATACTGTATCTATGAATTATTGAGGCAGCAGACAGGTCTCCGTATTTTCGATTTTCGCTCAGCTTATTTTAAATAACTCAGCAGGTGGAAAAGATGGAAGACTGACGCGTCGGTGAATTACGATCGTCAGTACTTGGAGTGAGCAGGCCATGGCACGTGTGGGCGGGGATTTGCAAACGGGCTCAGTATAGACGAGAACGTTAGAGCTAGAGCGGCGGGGCCTGGTTAGAAGCGGGTTCATAGACGCGGGTTCACATAGACGCGGTTTCACGGGTGAAACCTTATGTCAGCTGCGGTCCACTCCTTCCCCGTTTCCCTTCCCCGGCGCCCCCGGCCCGGCACCTTCTGCCCCGCTACTCCGCTGTTTCCCCTTGCTGTTTCCCCTTTCCCCTCTTATCTCTCCCTGTATACCTGTGCATGTATCCGCCCGTTCGCCAGATGCCACCCGGATATCCAGGTAGTTTTTTATCATGTCAGCTGTCTAACTACGTTCGATCCCATTTGGCATCATGTCAGGTCTTACTATCAAATATAGTGGGTTGTAAACTGAGACTAGAGTTGAAAATTTGATAATAATGGTACATCTACTTCATTTTGACCGAGATTTTCTTGCACATATTCTGTCGTGGCTCATGACACTGGCCGGTTAGTGAGCCCTCCTCGGAGTCAACTTGTGAGAATATTGGTAAATTGACAACTTTGATATGGCTTGCTAAACACCACGGCACAGCTGCGCTTTGTAAGCGGAGAAGTACTAATATGCCATCCTGTGCATGGACACGATGAACAGTGTGTACCTACGTTATTCCAGTGCTATTTTTACTGACTGTACCACACGAGGCACTAGATAAGAAAGCCAGAGATGAACGCATTTTGGCGTGCAAGTCTTCCATCCTGCTTCTTAGCGGGCCTGGATTGCGGCGCCTTATGAACCCTATGCCGCAGATCAAGACTTGCTTGGTTAATTTTATCTCAATAGGCATTCGGGTCCTTCATCTGATACTCTGTAAGACTTTCCTGGACGAAGTCCAGCTGTACTGTACCAGGCAAGCACGACAGGAGCACGTGCTTCCAACTCAACTCTTGTCATGCACGGACCGAATAAGGCCTTCGGGTGAGGTAAGACGACTTCCCACGCGGCAGTTGTGGAGCAACGGAGCAACTGCTCGGCCGTTATATATATGAAGGTGCGCATTTGTGACGCACGCTCCAGCAACCTCCCATTGATACATAATTTTCAGCACCACACCACAATAATCTAAGATAAGATAAAGTGCGATGTATCTGGTTGGATGCCTGTATTGTCGCCAAACGTCAAATGAACTTCTTATTCTGTACTAACCTCCGTGCGCTCCCGGTACATGCAAAAGATTGGTTCTCCGTGCAAGTCAGGAAAGAGTGCATACGGCTAAGTCACGTATAAATTTTGAATACATAACTGCCAGAAAGAGAAAGGACAGCGCGAGATTCTAGTGGGCGATTCCCAGAGATGCAATTGATACAAGGCGATGGCGGCATTACTCCTTGCCAGTTGGTTTCAAGTTGGTAAGCGATGATAACAGATAAAATCAAAGGGGTCCTCTATCTCCATTGCTGCAACAAAATCGTTGCTACCGCTATTAGGATAGCGTCATCCTGTGATATTAGCAACAGGACGACGAAATAAATCATTAAGAATGTGAAATGCGGCAGCGATGCGGAGCAGGATAAAAGGCTTGTTAACAAACGTATGTCGCGAACTTGGGCGGGGAACCTGAGTGCACGAACAAGATTGCTCAATGGGACAGACAAGGGGGTATGGGTTGTACAACAGTAGCGAGCCATGCATCCCCCATAGCATAGCTTTATTGTAGCGGCTTGCCTCCCTGCCTGTCGTAGTGCGATTTTGAAAGATAAAGAGCTAATTGATCATGGAGTGGATACGTCAGCGGACATTAGACCCAAGTGAGGCGGCAGATCTGGGTGATGCACCAAGGAATTTAGCGTTAAGTCCAAATTTCACGCGGATGCTGCCTGCCGGCACATCGTACCGATTTCAAAAATAAATTCATCGACATGAGACACTTTGTAAAGTATCTGCTCGAAGACTCACCTAGGCCTTCAACAGAGCAGACTTGAAGTCCAGCACACTCAGCTGTCCTCGCTCAGTTGAAGGCGAATGACTTCACGAGGTTCATCCTCAGAATTTTAGTTATAGTTGATATTGACATGGACCGGAACTTGTCTGGAAACGGAGTCACAGCCGGATAGGACGCGGGCATGACGCGTTGAAATTCATTCTATCTCCGCCTTCAAGTTTCCGAGCACGTCAATAAATAATCAATCAACCTCAACCTCAACGACCTCAATTGTAACCGTAACTGTGGCTGTCTTTGCTCAGTGTAAAGTAGTACTAGTACTTCTACTGTAGCCTTGACCCACTCCAGGACCGGCTGTGATATCCACATCTTTTGCTGTTCTCGGTTGATTTAATCTAACCCATGTGGCCACCTCTCCACGCGTGATCACCAAGATCACCCATTCGATGGGCATGTGGGGAAAAAGGAAAGAGGTCGTCGTCGTCCGCATTAATCGCGAGGGACGGTACCCGCACGTCATCAAGTACCTTGTGTGACAAAGCATACTCGCAGTAGCCCTACGCGTATGCGAACGGGAATGGTGAGGGTGTGCCACCGGCATGTACGATAATCAGGTCGTCAAACTCTTGTGCTGTGAGCGATTACGGCTCGGAGAGAACAAATCTGGAAGAGATCGCGCAAGTTGGGAGTCGTGAAATTTCATGAAGGAATCTGTATCGGGAGGTCATTTGGTCACCACCGACATACCTGCCGTACAGGTTACGGCTGAATACATGGCGAAACCACGTGAGCGCTGATCTGGTTAACGGACGAGAGGCTTACACATGCGAGTGCACAAACTAAGACAAAACGGTACCTTCTTCTTCTGCAACGTATTGTATCATGAGATTCGCACCCATACAAATCCCAATCGCTAGAGGGGCTCGAGGATAATGATATGCGATATAAAATGAGGCCTATCGGAGATTATCGGTACGACAAAAGGAGTGTGTATGAGGGTTGGTGAGTGGAACCCCTGCGCCTACATCTCCGATCAGCGGTGTTCACTACTAAGCTTGTGTGACTGCGTACATCCACGGAAGTTGATAACGGCTCTGTATCCAAGTCCTCCTTGGACTTTCGGCTTTACCACGGGAGCAAGTATGGCCCGGACGTAGGGATCTTGTGTACCTAAACTGAAGTTAGGAGTGCCAGTTCAGAGAGACGTAACGGGAAATACACTAACTGCCAGCGAGATCAGGAATGCCTGCTACGACAGGTGTTTCATGTGAAAGCATACGCCCGGAAGCAGGAGTGAAATCGATCCCCCTTTTAGATTCAGTGAAAAATGTTTCTAGGGAACGAAGGGAAATCCCTCACAATGTCCCACCCTCCTTGACTTGTATTGCCCCGTGCGAGAGACCATAAATTGCCTGCAGAGCGTGGCGATGCGGAACGACTCACCTTTCGAACTTGAGCTGATTCACATCTGGAAAATTGCAGTATTCAGCGAACAGTGTTTGCAAATCTCCTGTTTGCAAATCTCCGCTGCGTTTAGTGAGCATGTGACCATAGAGCTAGGATATACACCCAGGTATAGACGCCCAACCCGTGACGCAATTTCGGAGAACAGTGCGTTAAATAAAAAACGGGAGGATCTCTCACTAAGATCTCTCACTAAGATAGAAACAATTGTAGTATTACAAGTTAGGTCCCCTCAGCATATGCTTCGACAAACTTTGGGCGATTTCTTCATGTCCTCTCGCTGATGCGACTTCAAGTGGGGTCCTTCCACTTCCGTAGATGAATATTAGCGCCATGCTGAAGCAGTCGTCGTGGAGCCTCGAGGTTTCTGTAGGACGATGCCAGATGAAGTGGAGTCACTGCTGTGCATCCATCCGTGGCCACATCTACGATTTACACGTTAACGAACAAATCGCCATATTCCAAAGTCAGTTTCTATTTCCGTTTGTTTCAAGAGCGACTGTGCAATGTGCAACATCGGATGTTCATACTCCGCTGAAACGGCGACACAATCTCGGGTGGCTGGGCACGTTCATGTCAGGCTGTGTCATGTTCATGTCATGCGACGCGGCCTGGCAGGTACAGCGGCTCTTCACTATTTTGCTTTCCCTTCAACACTGTCTTCTACTGTATCCATATGTCGAGCCCAGCCTCTCACTTTGATGCCACTTTCCACGCTGCTCTCGAGGCATACAAACGAAAAACTGGAAATGACCTCGCGTCCCATCCGTTACTGCGCGAGATTACCATCTGCGACTCTCCCGAAGCAGTTCTTACCGTACTTCGAAACCAAACTCCAGGGTTTGATCGACATCATGGATGCAACGATAGCAAATGGACAAAATGGCTGGATGCAACAGTGAATGTTCTCCTCGCGTTTACCTCAACCATTGGCGGGGCAGCGGCCATTGTACGTCTTAGGATGTTCGGGGTCATCGTTTAGGCGCCCTCATATTTGTGTCTAGCCATGCCCTCCCGCGGGTATAGTCTTTACTGGAATTGGTGTCCTCCTTTCTGTGAGCATCTTCCTATATTTCTCATACGCTCTATTAATGCAATTCCCAGTCAGTGAAGGCTGTTCGCGCTAGCCAAGGCATACTCATCGACCTATTTGAGCGAGTCGAACACGTGTTCAAACGCCTCGAGATCTACGTCAATATTCCACCGACTCTAGAAATGTCGGAATTTGTGCTAGAAATCATGACGAATTTGCTATCGATTATTGCCATTGCGACAGATGAAGTAGAGAAGGGGAAAAGAAGTGAGTTGTTTCCTGTATTTTGCGATTGCTAATGGCTTACACATATTTAGAAAAGTTTGTTGACAAGCTGATAGGAAGGACTGACATCGATGATGCGCTGCGTCGGTTGGACAGACTAGCACAAGAAGAAGTCGGGATGGTTGCTGTACAAGCCCTGAAGTCTACGATTGGCGTCGACGACAAAACGAAGACGATTCTCGACAGTACGTATCATGGTATTCAATTAGTCGTCGACATAACCATAAGGTGCTGCGTGACAGAAATTGAACAAATCGAAATGAACTTTGGCAATCAGAATCGTTCGTAATCTCGTGAAAACCTTGTCATGGCAGTCGAAGTTCATACACATACAGGGCGCAACCTACAACAGAAATTAAGACAATGGCTCTCCCCTCCGGATCCGTCTGTAAACTACAACATCGCATGTGATCTCCACCACCAGGGGACTGCAACATGGTTCACAGACGGTATCTCGTTCGCAGATTGGAAAGCATCTCCTTCACTTCTGTGGATTCACGGAAAACGTACGTACTCTCCTCCTTTATTCTTTGCCGTTTGTTCACAGATGTCTTCTTCGATAGCGGGATCTGGGAAGAGTGTTCTTTGGTATGCGCCCCTCTCCAGTTCGTTTGGTCAGGAAAGCTTACATGATGAAATGTGGATCAGCTCTGCGATCATCCAGAATATTGAAGAAATCAGCAAGACTGGATCGGCTCATGTTTTATACTTCTTTTTTGACTTCAAGGACGTCGAAAAGCAGGATCTTAATGCATTGCTCTCCTCGCTCCTCGTTCAGCTCTGCCGTCTCTCCTGGTCTTACTTTGACATTCTTCTTCACTTGTACTCGGTACATTATGATGGTTTAACTCAACCCAGCGACGACTCACTTAAACAATGCCTCGAAGATATGCTGATGATCGAAGGACAACTACCTATCTATATTGTCGTCGACGCTCTTGACGAATGTCCCGACACCCGGGGAATACCATCGTCACGTGGGAAAGTCCTAGAATTTGTGAAGAAACTGGTCGATCTTCAGCGCCCAAATTTGCACATATGCGTTACCAGCCGGCCCGAGATCGACATTAGGAACGTTCTCAAGCCATTGGCTGGTAGCACCTTATCGCTTCATGATCAACATGGACAAAATCAGGATATTACCAACTACATCAGATCTGTTATATACTCAGATGGCGAGACAAACATGAAGAGGTGGCGGGAAGAAGATAAGCAATTGGTTGTCAGGAAACTCTCCACCAGAGCGGATGGAATGTAAGTACATGGTTGTCTACGCAGAATATATTCTCACTCTCAAGCAGGTTTCGCTGGGTTCATTGTCAACTCGAAATTCTGCGCCGGTGTCTTGCGCGGAATTTGCAGCGTACGCTCGAAGAATTGCCGAACACGTTAGATGAGACGTACGACCGCATACTGCAAGAGATTCCCAAGCAGAACAGAGATGATGCATTTCGACTTCTGCAATGCCTCGCTGTTGCTGTTCGTCCTCTACATGTTGAAGAGCTAGCCGAAGTGCTTGCCGTTGATTTTACAACCGGGAAGGTTCCAATGCTAAATGTTGACTCGCGCTGGGAGGATCAAGAGCAAGCGGTTCTTCTGGCATGTTCTAGCCTAATTGCCATCATCGAAGACGAAGGATCTCGAATTGTTCAGTTCTCACACTTCTCCGTCAAGGAGTATCTTACCTCGGGTCGCCTTGCCGAATTAAACGATGCTGCTTTGCAATATTACATTCGCCCAGGGCCTGCACACAAGATCATGGCGCAAGCTTGCCTTGGTGTCCTACTGCGGTTGTGCAGCGACGTCGATTGGAAGAGCACCAAAGGGTTCCCTCTAGCGGAGTATGCTGCTGAGCACTTTGACCAGCATGCGGAATTTGAGAAGAACAGCATGCAAGATGTGGTTGATTATTTCCTCGACTTGAAGAAAACCAAGTTTTCCCCGTGGCTCTACCTGCGCATAATACGCCATGGATGGAAAGGGTTTCTGCTCGAGATGAGGGCAGCCTTTCTAGACTTGTTGGAGAAATATCGTTTCCCTCCATTAGTTCAGCGCCTCATTTTGAAACGTCCCCGTGGTGCATACACCCAAATGCGAAGTCGTTACGAGCGACAAGTGACGTACTCAAGAAAGTCCAAGGGTTCCGTGCTACTACTTGCTTTTGGTATAGACTCGAAGATTCGGAATCTCAAGGATCAGACCCCGATTCTGCAAGTATTTAGGGGCTCGACCTCACGTCCTATGCCAATAGCAGCGATCGAGGTCGAGTCTTCAGAAAGAAATTATTTGAACACTCGGAATTTCAAAGACCCGACTCCACTGCATCGGGCAGCGATCGACGGGCGAGTCGAGTCTGTCCGAAGGCTACTTGGCCAAAATCTGGATGTGAACGTTCGGGATGGCAGCCTTTCGACTCCGCTACACTGTGCGTCACAGTGCGGATGTGATGACGTCGTGCAGCTATTACTGGATCGAGGTGCGGACGTCGGCGTACAGGATGACAACCACTCGACACCGTTGCATTTGGCGTTATCCAGTTTGACGCTGGAGGCACTGGCAACTCAAGAACAGCTAGCATTAGAGACGCAAGCGCAGGCAGCGATGGCCCTGGCACCTCTAGCCGCGGTGTCGCCGCCGTCACGACCCGTGCTGGTTGCGATCGCATTGTTGAAGGTGTTGTTGCCTGTGGCGGCGCAGGCGAAGCAGGCGGCGTTGGTGATACTAGTGCTGAAATTGGCGTCGTGGGCGAGGTTGCTGGCAATGTTGGCAATGTTTGTCCAAGTATTCGCGACGGTAGCGCTACAATGGCCGGCACTGGACAAGGCAGTCAACGACGTGACACCTGTACTGGAGCTGGCGTTGATTCAGCTGAGGGAGGCAGCAGGGTCGATTGTCTCGACCGCCATCGAATTGCTGGCGCTAGAATGGACGTTACTGGTGCTGCTGCGGCTAGCGCTGCTGGCTATGGCACCAGGGTTGGCCACATTGTTGGATGTTACGTGGTCATTGACACCCCTGTCGATGGCAGCGTGGATGTTGATAGGCCTCTTGATGCTGGCAATGGTATCGCTTGTCGAGAATAGCGTGCAGCAAGGGAACGGGGACCCGGGCCATTCTGTGCTATTGCCGGTGTTATTTGCGCCAGTCATTTTAACCCAGATGCAAATGCCGTGGGCGCTAATGTCGTTCATACCGAAGGTGCTTTTGGCGACGCGAGCCACGTCGGTGGTGGTTGCCTGCGCGGTGGCCGCTCTGTCCCTAAGACGGCCCGCTCTGAGGGTGATGTGGGCTGCGCTGGCGAGGGTGCGGAAAATGCTGACGCAGGTGCGTGCACGGGCGATGCCAAAGCAAGTGTGGACCTCGACGTGTGCAGTGCTGACACTGGCGTGGAGAACACTGACTCAGATGCGGTTGGTGCGAACACGAATGCGAGCGAGGCTGATGAAGGCCCGGATATGGGATGTACTGGCGCGCTCCCGGGCGTTGGTGGCTTTGGCGCGGACGTCCCACTCAGTGCAGCTGCTACTCGAACATGGTGCAGATATCCAAGTTCGCGACAAGAACGGCCAGACACCACTACATTCCATATTGACCCATCTCCACGATAAATTCGACGATCCGGTCGTTGATGTCATACGG
>QFEA01000551.1:0-22075 GCA_003315975.1 Lactifluus echinatus | reverse complement strand
GACCGGAGCTAAAATCACGGTGCAAGCCCATCGCAGCAACGCAACGCAAGTCAACCCCTACTGTACTGAGGTGGTGACGGGCTCTTCGGAGATGGGCGACCCACGTCGTTTGCCGAACAGAAAAAAACTTACTTTGGGCGGCCGTCGTTGCTAGCTACGACTGTACGGGTACAGTAAGTTAAACGCGGCGGTCGGGAGATCGGGACCAGTATATCATGTTCGATATTCGGTTGTTGTTTGAGGGGGATATCATAGTTGGAGAGGTAATACAGACTTGGCGAACAATGGATGCCATCAAGCGATATAAACGATATGATTGGCAGCGGCGCGGCTGACGCCCAGACCATTATAGGGTGTATAAACCCATGGCTGCAAGTAAAAGCACCTCGCCTCGTTTCTTTTTCCGGTTGCGTTTGCTTCCGTAACCACAACTATTATCCCCAATTGGGATGTCGACTTACCGGAGTGATCCATCGCGAAGTTTGATGATCTACCAAAGTTCTCGTAATAGAGGTATCACAGAGCACCTCTCAAGAGCAAGCCGGAATAAGGCAAGCGCAACAAATACCCATGACCCGTGTGCCTAGCCTCGCCATACACGGCTCAAGATGGGGGATTCCACCACCCACAAAAAGCAGTATTCTGAATGAAATCCTCTCTCCCGGCACGGAACGCCACACCGCGCCACCACTGACCGAATATTTCCCTCCCGAGGCGAGGGACCCACTCGCAGAGATCTGCTACGATGCTGGCCTGGATCCTTTTGGCAAAAGAGGGGCGAGACAGGCGCCGAGCTGCGACGACCGCCCGTGGGCCGTCTGGGCCTTGACGGACGATGAAACCAAAAAGGTAGCGTCAAAGACTGAAACTATCAATTGCAGGGCTGAACACTACAGCGCGGTACACGGTATATTAACGTACTTTCTTGGTACTTGGTGTGCGATCGCAAACTGACGCTCAGCGATATCGATATATATTATCTGTACTGTATCATACTGTTTATGACCGGTCCCGAGCGCAAAAATAAAAACAAAATACCAAAAATAAAATAAAAACCGGACGGAGACCCTCTCCCGCACGCCACACGTCAAACCGCAAAGCGGAGGGCGGTTGTGTGCCTACTTCGACCGCGCCCCCTTATTCGAAACCTGTCATGACCGGTCTTCCGACTCGCCGGTTGTCGTGTCCAACTTTGCGCGGGAGGGCGGCGCACGACTGTCAATGTAGGACATGGCGCTTTGCGTCGTGCCTTGAGAGAGAGGGAAGGGGCCACTTCTTTTTCTTCATCTCCCCGGCAACGCCTCTTGCCGGGGCGCGCGCGGCCAGGTTATCGAAAAGACCTGAACGAAATGCGAAGTGAACGCCGTTACTGTATGTATGATATTTTGATTCGTGCGTGTTTCGTTGCCGCGGGAGTGAGTTCCGACAGGGTTCCGGCCTGTCGTAGTTGGTTTTGTTGTTTAATCAACGATTTTTGGTAACTTGCACTTTGCACGTGCACGTGCATCCACGATTTGCGATTGCGATTGCCACCGAAGGACTAAATCGAATCGAATCGACAAAAGCAAGTGATGATAACGAGAGCGGGATCAACGCCAAGTGCGAACCACGTTGCGATGCGATGCGAGTTAGATTGGGGGGGGGGGGTTTGGGTGGGGCAGTTACGTCAGCATGTTTGGCTTGATAGGATGATAGTCACATATGCGCGGGGGGCCATGCTTTTGCTTGCCATTTGCAGCTGCCGGTATTATTGTAATCTTGGAATTGAATCTTGATGACTGGCTGGCTGCGCCACCTGCCGTGCTCCGCTTCACGTGCTTGAGACCCTGTGCACAACGCACAAGACACAAGACCACTGCACAAGACCAACTGCAACTACGTATGTGGCGCGCATGAAGCATGGGACCACACGCGTACGAATATGACACAGTCGGTCAGGGGGGCACTGAAGGAAATTCATTCCGCACAGAAAATGGGCAAAAGCCCTGGCCACCTGGCACGGCAGCGAGCAACCCACCCATTTATGATGAGCGCGCGCACGCGAGGCGAGATAAAGTTGATGGATGCGCGTTTGTAACTTATATGAAAAAGGGAAACGGGCCAAACCTAAACCAGTCCATTCCCAGTCAACGAACGGAAACGGAAACCCGTAAGGGGGCGACGGCAGGCAAAAAAGAAAAACCGAGCGCAAAAAGCGGTCGACCCGTCGGGCGTTCAGTTTTGCGTTTTGGTTTCATGGGTCCATCTCCGGGGGAGGGGAGGGCGGAAAACGGAAAAAGCGTGGAAAATGTGAAAGGAAAGGAAAGGAAAAGGGGGGTCCCTCGGCCCTGGCTTCCAAGAGAAGAGAGAAGAGGGCGAAGGTGGGCGTCCGAACGGGAACTCGAACGCGGATCGATCCGACAAATTGCAAAAGCAAGCCGCAGCACCCTTGCGGTCGCCGTCGAACGATTGCGAAGTGAATAGTGATGAGTGAACGAATGATGATGATTGATACCCCCTTCGCTTTCCCTGACTCCTGGCTTCGAGACCGCTTCTCGTTCTCGTTCTCGTTCTCATTTCTCGTTCTCGAAAAGATGAGATGAGATGAGATCAACCTCCATTTGTTACAATTACAGTTTTACTGTACTGTATTTACATACATTACATACAGCTCTCTCGAACGGGGGTCGCCCGGCGAGCCGACGGCCACGGCCACTTGTCCCAAATCGAGTTGTGCCCCGTCCTCTTTTCCGCAGTCACACCCCCTGCCGGCAATTTTGACAAACCTACCTCTTCCTCGTGGATCACCTAGTGGCTGTGGGGATCCATCTAGGGCGCTAAGAATGAAATCCCGTCGGCTTGTTGCATGACCCGGATGTCGGAATACCCAACATCCCCCACTCCACGGCTTATCGTCGGCCGACGATGCACGGTACCTTACCTTAAGCTTGTTTCACCAGAAGTTACGTTGACCGCAAAAGCATTGCACAAGGGACAGGACAGTGTGTGTGATTACATGATTGTCATTGTCATTGTCATTGTGAAGTTAGGCTAGAAAGGAAAAGGGGGACAGGGTCCTGTACAAATCACTCCAACTGCGACTTTGGGGGTGCGTTTTCAAAAAAAAAAAGATTTTGTTTTGATAACTTTAATTGTACTTGTTGTACGGTACTGTAAATTATTGTTCACTTTCACTACGGACTCGGCCTTTTTTCTTGGCTCCGGCATTATTCGCAACACCTGCTGCTTCTCCCCCTGAAAATCCTTTTTTGTGCGAAATATATGCCACCAGGGGAATAGATACATAGATAATCAACGCAGGAATGCGTGCGTGCGTGCTTGCGATGAATAAGAAATGGTTTTTGATGCGTGTTTTTGTTGCTGCTGGCTGAGGTTAAACCTGAAAGATACTGGGCTGAGAGGTGCTTCAAAGAGACGAACAAGAGGGTTGGGGTTTAAGGGGACGGGAAAAATTTGCTACAGTGAATGGAAGACGAGAGTGTAATGCGGAAATGTGACATGCATAGACGTGTGACATTTGAGCGAGAGGGGCGTGGGCGTTGACGTTGACATGAAGGGAGGGACAAGAACCAAAACAAGAAATGCATGCAGACGACCGGGGAGACGTGTCGGACCTGATCGGACATTGCCATCACCTACGGACCCCGTCGTGCACAAGCACCCGTTCAGCTCGGTCGCGTAATCCGCTACGACCTCGGCCGTAACCATATTTACGATCTTCATCCCAACCATCAAGCTCGTCCACACGGCGACGCCCGCGTACATCGTCTGTACCAGTCATCCATTCACGCGAGTAAGAACGGGAACGGGAATGAGAACGGGAGCGCGAGGGAGAGCGAGGTCGTGTGCGCGAGGTGGAACCTGGCTCCCGTCGCCGACCACGGTACTTTTCAGGGTCCAGAGCAAGAAATGGGGTATTGCTGGGCGAGCGGCCAGCGACAGCATGCGTACTGTCGACAGTCGCGCGAGCGAGGCGGGGGTCAGTCAGGGAGGGCCGCGCACGGGCCGTGTCCGCCGAAGACCGCGGAGGTGACATCGTCAGCGATGACCTTGCATGTGGCGCTCCGAGAGTAAGAAGTGAGAAATATGCAGGGAGAGAAGCACGATTGCGCTTTCTAGAAGTGATGGTAGACTCCGGAGCGTCGGAAGTAGGAAAGGGTGCTGAGGGACGTAGTGGGGTACCATGTGAACGTCGGCGGTGATGGCGCGAAGAAGAAGTGGGTCCCGATATGTCAGAGTCCTCCTCCACAGAGATCACACTATGTCCTGCACTGCTGTTCGACGTGCTAGAGGACGAGTGGCAATGAAGGAGGGGAATGGTCGAATGGGTATTGGTACTGCTCGGACGGCGGGCATAGGACAAGGCTTCATTAGAGCGTAGAAGCGTATCCTCTGAGGGGTTGCCAGAGAGGTCAACAACATCCTCTTCGTCGTACCATATTGGATAAGCCGGGTGGTAAGCCGACTTGGAAGACGACATGGCCATTCCAAGAGCGAAGGAAGGAGGATCTTGGGAGGGCCCTACTGTGATGGGGGGAATACTCGGTGAAGGCCAAGCAGAAGAGGCGGTGGAGAGGGAAGGAGAGGTGTCGTCGAGGGCCTGGCATGCGTCGGAACAGTATATACGGCTGCGCAAGGACGTAATGATGTTAGACACGGGATCATGTGAGGGAGAAGGTTCAGGGACTGATATTTACTTATCATCACGCATGGGTTTGCCGCATTGAAGACAGCAGTCCTCATCGAACATTGTGAATACGAAAGAGAGAGAAAGATAACTGGCGGGAGACAAGGAGAGGGAGCAGATGACCCTCGGGTTTTAAATGAGCGCATGACAACGTCCCGCCGCGTAATTGAATAAGAGGTTAATGATGACTCGCCCCTGCCTCTTTCGGTGGTGCCTCTCACGTTCGTCCAACACAACACGTTCACCCTTGTCCTCCTCTCACCCTCTTTTCTCTCTCTCGGCGCAACGCCCAAAAGGCATGTTGTCCACACCCATCTTTTCCTTTTTCTTTTTTTTTTTTCCCTTTAACCCCCCTTTCATTTTCACAGCCCCCTCCATTCCCCCGGCTTCATCAAATCCCCTTCGGCACACATCCACCGTTCGGCCATGGTTCGCCAATTTTCCACAAAACGACGCAATCATCACCCCACGTAACATAATTCGGCCTCTTTCGTGCTCGTTTCCCCCCGGTCGCCACATGAATATGTCATCCGCTGGGTTCTGTCCCTAAACCCTTTCTGTCCACTAGCCCTTTCTGTCCACTAGCCCTCCAACCGACCCCATTCGACTCCATTTATCCAGCTGTCTGGCCCCGCGACGCAATTTGCTGTGTCAACGGTCAACGGCACAAGATCCCTCATTTCCCTCTCCGATCTGCCTTAATCAGCTGAGGTCAGCCTCCGACCGCAAGTTGCCGGCTGCGACTCCACTTCTCGCCACCGTGACCGCGACGGTATCGGTATCGGTATCGCGCGTCCGCCGGAACGTTGAGGGCTGTGGACCCTTGTCCCTTGTCACTCGAATGGACGAGTGCCTCAACGACCCTACGTCGCACACGTAGACAGCAACTCAGCTCCTAAATCAAAGTTTGTTGGCATACAAAACTTGTCGTTACGGTATCCCCTGATCATTAGCACGTTCGAGCTGATCAGGGGATATGGGTTATGAGACGACCTGCCGAGCTTGTAGCTTGTAGCTACATTTGGCGCTTACATTGCTCCACTCCCATACCCTCACCTCGGCTCAGCGGGAACCGAATCCAAGTTGGACCGGTATTCGGACCGTGAATGAGGACTGTTGCTGCCCTCCACTCAATCAGAGCATTGTAAGCACAATAACTTTTAGGTATTCGCCTGCCTTGGCGCGGAAACGAGACACGAATCCCATGCCAAGATGACTTCGGCATAGCATCGTAGAATACTAGAACACTATACACCACCGTTTAGTACATCGGCTTCGGATAAATTGGTAACTTGTAGCTGTTTTAGATCATTTTCCGAACCAATTTGGGGGGGGAGCTCATATGCCGTGTCTGTGTTTTGACTGCGAGCTTTTCATTATGGCGTGACCACGATTGACGCGGTAAGGTAATTTAGCGCAAGTGTTCGATCTTTCAACTCACTTCTAGCCGACCCCGGCGCTTTGGCTATTCACAGCTGATCGTGCACATGAAGGGGTCAGGTGAGCATTCTACACACGCACACAAAAATTTGATCCGTCTGCACCCACGTGTGTCGGAACCAAAAATTTGCGCCTGCTCTCTCTACATGACGTATGTGCTCATTGTACTGTATTATCTGTTGGAATGATGAGATTCAATAAAGTCATCAATTGACCCAAATTGACCTTAGATGTAAGACCGACAGTTTCGGTGCTGAGAATCTCATCAACTTGGTTGTAAGCACATTTCCCTTGACATGGTCGCAGTTCCTTATCCAAACCCCGGTTGATTGGCCTCCCCAGTCCAAAACTTGGAGCCAATGTGGCTCACAGCGTCGGGACAACCGGGGCCCTTCTTAAATATCGCCCTCGCAACCGTGACCTTGTGCAAAATTTCATTTGCAGTCAGAAAACCTCGATATATATCGAGGCGGGTTTTCTCTAGGCCAGTTCAAAGACCGAAAAAGAAAAAGACAAGGAACGTGTTCTCAGCCTTGGGAAATGAAAGTGAAAGTGCTTGTGGATGGACTAACCATAGCTAGCGTTTCTTCGTGCGCGTCGGTCGATCTTTACGGAAGAACGTGGGCACCGTACGCTATGATATATTATAAACGGCAGAAGAAGCACGCGTTGATCGACGCCTTGGCCTTGCCGAAGAATCCAGGTACCAGCTAGTGAATCGAATGCTCAAGTTAACCTGACCTGCGAACGAACTGGTCCAGCTGGTGCTCATCGTCCGTCAGTCCGTCGTCTTGTTTTTGTTTTCCCATTCTGGTCAAGGAAGAGGGGAGGGGAAGGGGGGGGTGAATGAAGCCTTCTGCGGCCGCCGAACGGGGGACGGCCTCAGTTCCCGAGCCCTGGGCGCGCCGAGGTAGCCACTCTCGGCGTGCGTACGGGTGATAGGCACTAACGGCGCCGCTACTGTACTGTATAGCCCGCCGCCGCAACGTGGGGTTGCGTTGCCTGTGCGGGGTGCCTCCACGGAGAGCTTGGAGGGGCACGAGTACAGTAATATCGCTTCTTTCATTGAGCGCGGCGATTGCGCTGCCCAGGAACGCCTGCTCCTTGCCCTTTCCTTGAACCTTGACTGCTTCACAGAGTCACGTCTCACGTCCCGCGTCTGCGTTGTCGCACGCGCCAGCACAACGCGCTAGGTTCGTGGATGGGAAGTACTTGTAGACTGGGCCGTAGTTTGGGTCGCGCCCTGAAGCCGCCACTGTCCCCGCGGGCCTCGGACTGGAGCTGGAGCAACGACATTCCCCGAGTCGGGCTTGCACGATCTGCTTCGGTATGTGTCCGAGTCTTGCGGGGGATGACGTGTTTATGATCGTACTTATCTGCACAGGCAGACAGCTGTGACCGTCGTGCAGACCCGAGTAAAATTTCCCGCGCCGCGACCGCGAGCAATACCTACCTACTGCAAGCCAATTTTAATGTGGGCTCATTTTAAATATTTTATTGGTTAGCCGTGCAGTAACTGTTGAGCCATCGTGGACTCATTATGTTGAAAATAGGTTAGACGGCCGGGGCTGCTTCGCACGTACAGGAACGATACTTTTTTAGTTTCACCGGCAGACGACAAGGACCAATTACGGTAATCTTGGAAGGCCCGAATCTTGGAAGGAAAACGAAGGTCTAGTCTAGGTCCAGCGTAATGATAAAAATTTACCGTGGAGCCCACCATGGGCAGTGATGGACCCCTGAGGAGATCATTTTCCAATGGCGGCCGGACCGCTTCAGCTTGGGCCTGTATCAATCGTCGTCCGAGACCTCTCAGACTCAGACGCACGCACTCACCTGCGGCGTTTAAGCTGCTAATTTTCATCTTTTCATCTCCAAATCTCCAAAATTGTCGCGCTAGATCTAAAGATGAATCGTCATCATCAAAAAATGCTTGTTTTTCCCGGCCCCACAAGCCACAAATGACGATCCTCTGATGAATTTCGATATGGTTACATTGCCAATTATGGGAGTCGAGAGGCACCGCAGCGACAGAAAGGCCTTAAACTGCTCACTTGGTGAGCAAGTTGGGTTTCTTGGTCTTTATGTATCGACGAAGCCCACCGCCAATCATTTTGCCCATTCCCAAAGAGGAACAGCCCGAGATATGATAGATGTTGCCAGATGGCCAGACTTAACGGAACTTGGTTAAAGTAAAGCCCTCCTCTTTTGCTGTATCCACCATGACGCCGATGAAATGGTACCGAAACGTCGGACGAATTCAATGGCCGCATGGGGCAGCTGACTCCGAGTCCGCTCACTCAAATGGAGATCTTGGGCCTGAAGGGCCCCGCTCTTCCTCTTTCAACACTCCATGATGGGTCTAACCACCACATGGCCCTACTCCACTCCTTAACACCCTCACCTTCACATATTAAGGACTTTGTTGCCTTACCATCTCCATTCTTAGCTTCAGGGAGCGCGTCTTTGTATTTATATGCTGCGATGAATTTGGATTTTAAAAAAAATGATGGTCTAACTATACTTTTGACTTTTTGCACTGGGCTCGAGACCAGTGCCCAGTCCGGATCTGGATAATAACGAGTCGTTTGGTTCCCCTACTCTGATACGTATAACTGAGTGCTGCATAGGAAATCAACACGTCTTTCCTGCGATGCAATACAAGGGGCCCGCAAAAACGTACAGATGCGAACTGCGTCTCAATCTTCTATACGCTAGGCCGATGTGACCTCCCTTTGGCACCGGCATTTGCGATCTGCAGCCCGGGCACATCGCACCAGAGGCCGCAGCCATCCCGACATCGCTCCAGAGGACCAACCCGGCGCCGGGCTTAGGGGCGAGTAGCACTTGCAAAGCGGTGTTGTATGGGACCGCAGGGTACGAGTACGATACCTTGGTCAGCAAGGCATCGCGCGAATTATCGTAGTCCCTGAATACACGCCACTTTCCTTGCCAATGCACAGCGCGGCAAGGCAAAGTGAGGCGTCGGGCGCTGGCTCTGGCTCTGGCACTTGCGCTCAAGTACGGGTGCGCCTGTGCGTTTCGCCTGTTCCTCGTTGCAGATGGACGTTGCCCAGATGGGTCGCAGCGGAGACCCGCAACAGAAATAGGTGTTCTGGGAGACGCACTGCGATGCGAGCTGCAGAGAATGTGAACGTGGATCAGAACCCAAAGGAGATGGTGCGATCCAGCGCGGCAGCAAGGTTTGAGAGGTCATAAAGACGGGAGCGCGTCGGATATGGGTATTGGAACGTGCACGGAGTCCTGCGTTGTGAAATGCAAACAGTAGCAGAAAGAGCGTTCGATTGCCAGTGGAAAGGTTTGTCCTTGGCAAATGCCAGCGTTTAACGTTACCCAGCAGTGATACTGATGGTTCCTCGCGAACTACTCATTCGCACAGATGAAGTGGCAGTATCCTATGTTGTGCTGTGTTTGTTTATAGAGAGCGAGAGCATAGGTCATAGGACCCACACGTATTGGAGTACTGGAGCGCTGGACGGATGTCGGAAAAGTCGGGTCGTTCATTTGATCACATGTGCATCCGACGCCGGCCCGATACATAATGTGTAGCCACCACCAAGACACTGACCATGCGTACTTTCTCCAACACACTCAAACAGTTCCTATGTCCTGGCAGGGACCATTGCCATCTAAAACATTTGTCTGACAATGTCGGCTCTGTGATGCTTCGGCTGTCGACTTTTGATCACCTTCTCCGATATTATGATCATTGAGTTTCGTCTTCGACCATCACGATCGCCGTTGCAGTCGCGAGGTAGCGAGAAGCGAGCCCTGCAAGTTACTGGGTTTCGATCATAATTTGGGGGAACAGCATTCTGTTTCTGACTGCATCTGAGGGCGAGGGCAACAAAAAGAATGTTGTGTAACTGCTCGTGCGGCGCGTCGTGCCCTAGGTTAAGGCTTCGGCTCAGCTTAGCAACGTACCGATACGAAAATTTAGTGTATAATATGAATGATCTGTTCCCTATCTCTCTTTTGTTGCCATTCCATGGATCTCATTAGAGCTCTACAACTTGAGATCCAGGCTCATGCATTTCAGACCGTTTGGGGTCCTGTCAACATCTATAGACACATCCCAGATTTGGTCCCTGCTTCTCGAGAAGCTACCTCAGGAGCTCAAATAGCTGCACAACTCGTGTATTTAACTGACGAAATCAGAAGACTGAAATTACAAAATAGCCCATTTAAAGCCAATACATACACCAAAGGAAAAACGAAAACATGAGTTTCCAGAACTAGACCTAAATTTACTAACGACAGCAGCTGCTTTGCTTTGCTTGGCCTTCGCAGAAGATGGATATCAGTTGCAGGAGCAGATAGCCACGTTGGGGGTCTTGCCGAAAGGACAAGTACCAGCTATACGGGGCCAAATGATTAGCGAACCACTTCCATTGTAGTTGTTCCCTTTGTAGGCAAAGGGGATGGGGGAGAAGAACAAAGAAACTCACGGGCACCGAATGCGACGATGCCAGTATTGGGAGATCCGAAAAGGCCTGGATCGACGCCCTGGAGCTGGGCATTAGCAATGCCATTCAGCTCGGCGTTGCGCGGCGCCTTCTGACAGAAGGGCGTGGAGGGCACGACGCCGTTAATGTTGAGGGCGTTGCGAGGGTGCTTGCGGTATGCGATCGCGTTGGCGATCAACGCCTGCTTGTTGTTAATCCCAGGCGACTTGGCAAAGTCAATCATCGCGTCTGCGTTGTTTTGCTGTGCGCATGCGTCCGCGTTTGCCAGGAGCGAACTGATCCCGTTTTTGCCAGCCAGTACGACGCAGGGGTCGTTGTTCGGAGGCCGCGCGCCGCCGCTTTTCACGCACAACTGTTGCCAACTCTCTGCCACCTGGGGCAGGTCGCTCTGCGCAATCCGCTTCAGCACGTTCACTTCTAAAGGCGTGGTAGCCTCGCGTTTCCCCTTCTTTTCACATGCAGGTGGTCCAGTCACACTAGTGGGGTAATATTAATATGGTGCTGGTCTACACACCGATGGAACTGCAAAAGAGATACTAATACGTACCGTGCCTCGAGCTTACGTTCTTCGAGATCGCGCTTGCCGACTAGGCCACCTGGTGCGCCAGTGTTCGCAATACGAGTCAGGGCGTCTTGTTGCGTGTCGCATGTGACGCTGTGTCCCAGGATCAGGTGAGAAAAACGTTCCTCTCACGTGATAAGACGTACCTGGTTCCAGGCTTGTTCACGAGGGGCAATGCGACACATTGCAGCCCCCCAGAACAGGGTGTGACTGCAAACTTGCCGTTGACACACTGACCGAGCTTGCCCCCAACGCATGCAGTTTCACCAGCCTTGCATGGAGAGTTCGCCGTCAAGCCCTGGAACTTCTTATTGAGCGCCTGCGCGTCCTTCCCGTTCTGGAGAGTGAATGCCGCGCGGCGGTCCACAACAACTCCAGCAGAGACCGTCACAGCAAGTGTGATAGTAAATAGAAGATCTGAGAAACGCATGATAATAGTTGGATAGAAATGAAGGTCAGAGAACTAATGCGACCTGCGCAGATGTGAGAGGGAAAGTAGAGGATGGGGGAAGAAAACAACCGGGCTTGAGAATCCAGAACCACCGGAAGCGTGAATTTTATACCGCTAATGTGCCTGATCTGTGACATAACAAAACAAACGGAAGGTTTGCAAGAATGTATCGGCTCGGCTGGAAGTGTGTTCACGGAATGTAGCGCCTCCAGTTCGTTGCCGCATTGAAAAGTCGTTTTGACACAAGACACAAACCTCCTTGTTACCACAGGAGCTTAAGGACCCTCCACTAATCCTGCCACACGTACTGTGCGCGCAGAAGAAAGAAGAAAGGACCCAGACATTCGCTTTGTTTTTTTTTTTTCCTGATTCTTCCGCGGTGAAAGTCGGAGACCGCTCGCTAAGACACTCCGGATCCAGATAACCTGAAATGGGTCTATCGACCGGACCGGCGTGATCCGGAGCGCGCCTTGCCGATATAGTCCTAGCTTCTCGATGCAATTCGGCCTGGTCACGTGTGGCTGTACACTAGCCAGTATCACATGGTGTGGACTTGCGGGCCGCCACTGGTATTTCGGTCTTACTGCGTCGTCCGTCTGTTTTGGTGTTTTGGTTGAATTTCTCAGTGTTATGTCATGACGTGCCAGTGTATCCTTGAAAAAGAAGCGTTTTAATCTTTTTAACGTGATTGCCGTTAGGTGGCGAGGAGAGCAGAACTGCCGAGTTTTTCAGCTACTCGGGCAGTGCTGCAGTATGTTCTGATGTTCTGAGTTCATCCGAGGCCGAGAGCGATAAAAGTCTTCCTTGCTGGTGCACCACGATCCCGGAAGACGGGGTATCCCGGGGCGGGATAACAAGCGGTGGCCTGGAGAATATGACGTTAAGCGCGAAATGCTGTGTGACGGGTAACCGGTAACCCTCAGGCACTCCATTCTCCATTCTCCGTTTTTTTTTCTTTCATCGCATCGCAAAAAGAAACGACATATCATATCACCTCTCGCTTCTCTATTGCAAGGGGCATTTCTGCTGAGGGGAGGGGGCATATGATTATACTTCGGCTGCTCGTGATATTATTATACTTCCGCATTGGTACCAACTTGATATATATAATTCCCCTGATGACTCGGAGAGCGACGATAACACTCGCCACGCACGTGGAAGAAATAGGCGAAATGGTTTTGATACGCGATGCTACCAATGGTTCGGTGCCTAGGCAAAAGAATGTGCATGTCGTAGAGTGTGTCATCAAGGTTTAGGCATTCAGGGGCGGGAGTTGGGTCAGAGGGTATCTAAGCATTGTGATTGCCAGTAGAAACGTGTGCTAGGGCATTGGTACCCCTTCAAGTTTCGTGTGGCTAGCTGGTCGGCTATCGTTCTCTTAGTGACCCTTGGCTAGGCCAAATGACAATTTCTCCAACGCGGCCTACGAGTTCTTCTATGGCTCACAGTACGTAGATGCCCAATGTAAGGACAGTCAACGTAGAGACGGCCTGAGACCGATACGTAGTACGACCTCGGATTCATCGGAGCTTCAGGTTTCTGTACTCATCCAGGGCTGCGATGGAGTGGAGGCCATAGGAGGACATATGGGAATGGAGGAATGGGACAAGGTGGGGCGTGGGAACTTACTCGAAGGTTGTGCATCGCTCGCTCGAATGGGTGGTTTGAACAACGATGCCCACGACTCTCTTCGATCTATCATTTCAGTATCCATGAAACCCGTATCTACCTCTGCTTCCCAATTCTCAGGTTGTCATCGCCCTTCTGGAACTGAACGGTCATGACGTCCTCATGTTTGACGTTGGAGTCGGGCCAGGCGCACTGCTCGGATGGAAGCTCGTGAAGATGTCTTATTCTCCCTTATGTCATCCGCGTGCCTATGTCTAGCTGCGCTTTCCCCTTCCAGCTTCTGCCCTGCCTGTTGCCCCTACTCTACTCCAACGTCTATATCGTCGTGGCATCATCCAACTGTTCAGAATCAGAACCTACAATGTTCTTTAGTTTCAGCTGTGACACTGCCTTCATGAGTACTTTGACAATGTCTCTCCATGGCCGTGGGCTTATATGATGCCGATCGCGTACTGCCTTCGTCGTTTCTGAGGGTGGTCAATCTACTGTCATCTCTATTTTTCAGCCACCCTGGCCGCGCATACTAAGCCATCATATCCCCATTTGTTTTCTTTTCAGATGATGCGTCTTCTTAAACAACAAATTTGCTGGTGGCGTATCAATAAGCAGTGCCGATGGGCAGCATTACTGGAAATACCCTGTCATTAAACAGGGACGGTATAACAGAAAGAGTAGTTGTCATCCTTGTCATCGTGTCGGGCTGCCTTGGCGCCAATGATTGTAGAGAGGAGTCGGCGTCTTGCGCGTTTGTATAAGGGCAGGATACAATGATGTAGTGTAAGTAGGCGGACCCTAGTTTAATTTGGCTTGCCAGTGTTATGACCTCAGCGTATACGTAATAAGAGCATGAGCATGACTGTTGTGAGCTGTTGTGAGCGCCCGGGCCCTAGACGTGTGCAGGGCGTTTGGTTCTTTCCCTTTCCCTTACATCACCAGTCTTGCTACTGTCATCTCGTAACCTTTTCGCCTCCTTCAGGCACTACCTTCGTTGTGGGCGTCGAGGATGTAATTAATCACTCTTGTCTGGTACTCTCACAGACTGCTTTCAACGGCATTGAAAAACTTCTAGTCTAGTAGTCTAGTCTAGTCTAATACGGAGATCATCGAGTTTATGATGAGTTTGAGATTGGAACTCTAGTCATATTTCGTCATTATTTTCCTTCTCGTCCACTCTTTCAGCCGCGCATGAGTCATCGTAACGTTTTCGTTTTCGTATAGAGGAAGCCTGAAAAGACATCGCTGAGAATAGACTGGAATCGTCCCAACGAGCACATCGGAGGCCTACTTTAGAAGAATCCGTCTCGACAGCTGTTCCATCAATGCGAGGTCGCTTCATTCCTTCCTGCGTATCAGGTGATAGTGCTTCATTACTGCTCTCGTCAGTCGTCCCACTGCTATATAGTGCAAAGGGGATGCTTTGGGGCCCGTAGAGCCTCTCATTTTTACGAGGGCGGCGCCTAATTTTGCAATTCATGAATTCTTCGTTACAATTGTCGAGGATGAATTGGAAAACCAAACGCTGAAAAGCCTCGTTGAGATATCCTGGGTGATTTCGTGGGTCGGATGGTTCGAGCCAATGCCTGTCAACCTTAAAGATGGCACCAAGTTTGTTGAGTAAAGGCCAGAGGGGTTTATAGAACGAATGTGTGGCGTTATCGAACATGCTGTAGCCCATTAAAAAACCACGGTCGCTATTTTGTCCCATTAAATGAGCCCACGTGACGGCCCTGACGTGCTCCCTTTTATTCCCTTTGGGTTGTGCATATACAGCCCAATGCACGAGGAGCCAGAAGACAGATTCCGTATCGTGATCAAGTTCGTGCCTCCATTGATCATTATTGTCCTTCGATGCCTCAAATAAAAACTTCTTGTCACGATATGGGAATTGTGCGATTCGATCCGGGTGGCAGAGGCGATAGCGTTCAGGGCTCTCAGGCACCGCAGGGATACCAACGCCAGGGCTCGTGAATGACAAGACTTTTCCCAACTTGACAGCGCGAGCCATGAAAACAGGAGTGCCCTGGTGGCCTTGCAAATTAGAGCGGCTCACGCATACATGTAAAATGTGACGAACAACTCCGGTGATCTGCTTGCACTCAGAGCCCAGCTCGGTCCCTAAGTATTCCGAATTGTTGAAATCAATGAGTAACGCCGATGTTTTGCAGGGATCATTACTTGATTCAGTGTTACATTGATATGTGCCCGATTATGGAATGTCTCTACATACCTCTCGCGGAGAAGATACTTGACGAAGCAGAAAGGCAGCTCCTTTGGTTCGACCGTCTGATTAACTCCAGCAGACCGAGAGTCCGGCGTGACATCAGTTGAGGAAGAGGGGTTATCCTCAAAAAAAAGAACGTTGCCTTTGCTGATGTCGCGATGAAGGACCAGACGGTTGAAACGGAGATACCGTAGCACTGCGGAAGATGTGGGCACACAAAATGTAATTATAATAGATATAATTACCTTCCAGAATGTCGAAGACAACTTCCAACATCTGCTTCAGAGTAGGGATACTTGTGAAAGGCGTCCCCGATTGCCGCAGCCCTATCCGGTGCTTTTCTCTGCTTTTGGCAATTACCTTGGGGATCTTGATTGAATCGTGATAAACCGCTTCTACCACTCCGGGCACCTTCTCTGGCTTGTGAATCAGCGTGAGGATATTGTGCTCGTAGAATCGATATCCAACTGGGCAAAGCTGATCTTTGAGCACAGTCAGGGGTTCACCGTTAACAGTGACTGTCGAATTGGGGTTAGATAGGATATGAGTACGTGTCCCAAACGGATTGCTGGCATATATAGGAAGAAGATTCGACAATGTCTTTCTCTCCATACTCTTAATGCCTTCGACTTGAGAGATTTGCACAGTGTATGTAACGGAGTTAGTCTCCATGTCGGGGGTCATCTTCATATAAGACGAATCCGCAAAATCTCCCGGATCATAGAGACGATAGAGAAAAGCATACATCAGCCGGTACAGTTCTTCATTTTGCCAAGAGACGACGAAGGTGCGTATGCCGACACCCCCAATCCCGAAGAGAAAAGTGACCCCAGATTCGGAGGTAAACAGACCTTGTGCAACGTTTAAATCGGGTCTCGCCAGTAGGAGATAATGCAAGGGTGAATTTTTTTGCTTCCCCTGGTAGTCGTGGGACATTCCTTGAGATGCCTTTTCACCGACGAGCTGAATACATGGCCAGAGAGTAGTATTCTCGCTTCCCCAATGACTCTTAAATGCGGCAATGTATTCGGGTTTGCATTGAGTGTCTGTAACATGGCCATGCTGGATTTGATTGTTGGTAGACTTGAACACCAGCAACTCCTTATTGGGAAATACTACATGGTAGGTTCAAACGTTGGCAAGAAGGCTAAATATAAAAGAAGAGGCCACTCACGTTCCTTATTCATAATTTCGGCCATGATGTTGGCAGCCTTAATAAAGTTATGAAATGTGAATCGGCTGTCGAGCGTTTTTGGAGATTTCGATAGGAGATGGTCGTCGGGAACTCTCAAGAATTCCAAAAAGGTTCCCTCGTCGAAAGCGGTTGGGTTCGAGATGTTACCCTTACATCCAGAGCCTTTGACTTGGTCACACTCGTGCTCGGAAATATGATGAGACATTTTATTAGGAGCAGGAGGAAGAGAATGCGACATGGTGGTTATACCATACGGATACAGAAAGGGGAAGCGCGGATTTAAATTGTTAAATAATTGACGCCTGTAAATGTTTTCCCACGCTATTTTTGAGCAGCCACGTGACAATTTAGGAGATTTTGGTTTTCCAGTTTTCCACGTGTCACCTTCGATGGAATTACTTTCTGATACCCCGCAGGCGACCGACAATGAACACTTTAGACGGCCTGGTAGCTCCGAGAAAGAATCGACCTTTGGGAGAGGCTATATACCCTGCTGGCTACTTCGAACTTGGCTAGGCAATTTAAATACGGCCCACTGCGTGGCTAAATAAGACAAAAGGACATCGACTCTTATTTGACAACGCGAACCCTCACAATGTATCAGTCCTAGATTGACCCAACTCTCTTGTGCAAGCCGCTGGGTGTTGTCACCATCAGTGGGCGAAGTCTTGTGGATAAAATTCCGTAACTGTGGTTATTGCTCCACACTCCCAAATTTTCGATTTTGGACTAGTTGGGGTCAATCCTTAGCATGGGGAGTTCTCTAGAGAAATGCACAATCGCTTCATAGAGATATTTTTGTCTCTTCCGCAAATCCAGGAAGATATCGGGCGCCATCATGACTTCCACATTTGCCCACTTCCCTACATTCAAATATAGGCTACATATCCGCCTCGGACTTCAAGCTCGAGCGCAAATGTCTGGAGAGTGCATGATCCACCTCAGGGTCTGTGGCATTGCCACCCTCGACTTTGCTGATGTGCGCTTCCTCGGCCTCAGCCTCTTTTGATACCGCATTGACTCTCGCGAGATGTCTCCACTCCTCCGAGTCAGCCCCTGCTCGAAGGCGGTCCTCAGTTTCTTCGTTCGTTTGGTGGATACGCGAGCCACCTGTCCAGAAATATCTCTGGACTTGGTTTGTCTGACCGAAGTGGGCCCCTGTGCAACTCGCGTGTAGTGCTTGAAGAGGCCAGAGTTGACTCTATTTCGCACAAGCTCGAGCAAGTACGGGATTCCGTCTTGCCAGCCTCATCTATCTTGAGTTCCTTTCAGGTAGGTAAAGCCCCACGTCTCTACTGTTCGGCGTAGGCCACAGGTATTTCATCCTTTGTACTGAATTGGTCGAGGTCTACGCAGCTGATAGACCTTTTCACCAAGCTTTCAACCACCACACCAGTGCTCACAGAGTCCGGCATCTCACAGCTCATATGGCGATCTTCTCCGCGTACGGACTATTAATGCGTGTGACGTACGATGGTCCTTGGAATCTTTGCTCCACATGAACGGGGGAGATGACGAATGATCTATCCCGTGAAATTATAACTTAGCCAGACTGTCGGTGCCTTCGAAAAGATATAACTTACCGAGAAAACACGAAGGTCCTTGCTACTGCCACCACCCCCGTAGACCTGTGGCTCTGATGCAGCCCTCTCGATGGTTGACGCCTGATTTGGGTTTTCCGCCATCGGATATTTAGGGAGGAAATTCCCAACCCGTGAAAACGATATCTGCTGGCATTTGTCGCCGTGCTCCAATGTCCGTATCCAGGATGACTGGAATTGCCTTTTTGCTGGTCTCGGCTATATGCACAACTCGAGTTTCACAGGCTGTACAATGTACTGCAGTGTTCTGTACAGTCTACCAGTCACTGTCTAATCAACCTGCATCCCTGCACGCATAGCCCAGTCAGAGAGCATAGCTTCCCTGTCATCCAACACATATGCGTATTCTCCATACAAATATAGTTAGAAATATGATGCCGTCTGTACCACGCAGCACTCTAGTGATATGTTTGAACTATCCGGTTTTATCTATCACTCTATTTTCATCTGTACTGGGATGGTTCACACAAGGGGTGGATGAGGGCAGCGGCATTGACCGCAAGAAAAGAGAGAGCTGTGAGTGGGAGCAAGACGTCAGCAACGTAGGTTGAGCGTCACGAAGAATCAACGCACTAGCAAAGCACTTCCTAATCCACTCGTACATATGATCCAAACATCCTGAACCCATAAAATGAAGTTAAGTTTGAGACGCCGGGTCGCATCTAGATTACCACGTACCCGGATTGCGCTTACGGCGATGGGGGCCTGGTTCAACCCCGTCATAGCCGGGTGCTCTTCTGGGGACGCACCACCCAGGATATTACGGGATACGCCGCTCTGGTAAATCGCACCTGCGATGGACTGCGCACCAAGTCACGTTAACTGAAGGAGATTCTAGAATCACGGGGGTAACATAAACATACCAGGCCGACAGTTGCACCCGTGAAACGAACGAGGAAGAATGCGCCAGTTCCTCCTGCTAATTCCTTGGGCGATAAAGAGCTCGAAAGGATTTGATATGGCACGTGGATCAGCATGCCCAGGCCAAGGGCCCCTAACAAAGGGAGAAACGACTGCGTTATTGTTTGTGTGTTTTCACCAAGGAGGCACAATAATGCTATATAGGGATTGTATTGGTCGAAATGAAAGGCGCGGGGATGAAAAAACATGAAGGATACCCACCGAATCCTGTTGTAGCAATAAGCAGCCCTAAAGAAATGACCCATTTTGGGCCAACCGTGTCGTGCGTGCGACTTTGAATGGCGCCTACAAGCCAAGCGACAGGCATAGATGACAGAGATGACCCCAAGGTGTATGGGATGAGCATGACTCCAGCGTGAAGGGTTGAGGTTGACATGCTGACACTCTAAGATAAGGGTAGGATCAAAACACTTATGAGCTGACGCATCTACGAACTTGGTAGTATAGAGCTAGATAGAATATTCCACAGTTAAATGCAGCACTATGAATGAATGTTATAATAAGGACAATGTCTAGGAGTCTCGTCAAAGAGGAAAGAACGGAAAGAACAGAAGCGGCGGACGCACTGATATTAAGATTGCTGAAGACTGCACGAGGAATCAATGCGTCGCGTGTTGTACAAACCTCTTGGACGCCAGCGGAGACCAACAGGACAGAACCAATAATAATTAGCGTCAACGTTGACGTCGCCGTCCCTTGATTGTAACATGATGTGAGTTCTAGCTGGCATCATATGCTTGTTGTCACTTACAGCCATGGACACCTGCGAAGCTAAACCCTACAATAATGCAGGAAGTGCTACTAATGAACAGCATTCTGTTCCTGTTGAGCTAATACAAACAAGAAGGAAGTACGTTGCTGCTCACAAGCCAACGAAGTCGAACTTGCGAAGGACGCCTTTCCAAGAGGCACACTCTGAAACTGCCATTTCGATTCCATGTAGTGAAATCGCCAATAGAAGAGCACTTGCGCAACAGATTGGGAGGTTGAGATAAACTGGGATGCCAGTCAGGTATGACACCTTGCCAAACCGGAAGATAATCACGTACAGGCCCACCGCCAACTCAAAATGGGGGAACCTTTAGAAGGCAGTCCATAAGAATGAAGATCACATGAATGGAAGTGCGGCTTACTACTAAATACACCACCAAGAACAGGCCCCGCTACAACTGAGCAACTCCAGGTGACGGTTAGGGCCTGGGACCACTTTACACTTTTGGGCACCTCCACAATCTCTGCAGTAATGACCCAGACAGAGGTGATTATTCCTCCGCAGCCTGCGCCGGATAATGCGCGTGCAACAATTAGCCATCTTAGGTCCTGGAAGGCACTATGATGTGGATTGAGCAATTGTCTGGGAAGTACGCACTTGAGCAGCTCCACATAGCAAAGAACCAAGCGCAAACAGGAGGATGCTTAGGAAAAGGACATGCTACAAGTACGAAATTAGCTGTTACCACTTTATTCTATTGGCCTTACTCACTTTCCTTCCACCAGATATCCTGCTGTAAAGTGGCTGGGACGCCGTCAGACTGAGCAGATATGCTACACCAACCCAGGTGTACTCGGCCAGTGAGCCATCAAACTCTCGTATGATAGTTGGTAGACAAGTAGACATCATGGTCTACACCTTGGTGAATAAGAGACGCATCACAGAGTTTAGTCACGTACCATGTCAGCCGTCGCAAGGTACAACGTTACTGCAGCACTTTAGGAGAGGAGAGCGAGATCGAACCAAGTCAGCTTTAACTATAAGGGAAAAGGTTTAATTACCCGATGTGCACCGCCAGAATGCGTGATGTAGTCAGAGGTCGAGAGCAGGGCAAGTCAACATGATTGATATCTTTGGCTGCATCATCCACAAAATAAGTATTAGTCTGACTTTCGGTAGGTTCGCGAAGGCGAGTGACAGATGGCGCTGTAATTTTTAGGGTGGGCAGCGGACATCCCATCTCACAGTCGCTACTTGACATCAGAGACCCAAGGGAGACATCATTGTCACTTGACACCGAGGGGGATGACGAGCGGCAGTGAGACATGAAAGGTTAAGTTGGACGGAGCGGTATTTCTTGAAAAGGTTTTCAAGATTGAAGAAATAGCGCTCACAGTACAGAGCATTTTATAGATGCCTGGTTTATAGATGCCTGGATTCAGTCGAGGATAGATGAAAAGTTTTGTCCTGAAGGGGAAAGCACAACTCCAAGGATTCTATCCTTTGGGCAGGTCATCAATGTATACAATCGAGTCAGTGGGCAGAATCGCACATCAAGCTCTCTATAATTGAGGGCTGCATGAGCTATTTGTTTAAACCTGATAATATATTATCCGTCAGTCCTCGAACGAATGCACAGAGATTTCATTGTTCGTATGTTACCTGGCCTAACTCATAGGAGTAATAACGCAGCCACGGTCCAGTCCTGGATTCCAGAGGACACGATGAGTCCCGTTTTGGGTCATACGTATCATGATGAAGATATGTTCCATAGGCCAGTGGTAGTGGTTTACAACGGGCAGGGCTCGGAGCGGATAAGCGGAGTCTGCATAATTAACGTTCTCACGATTGCCATGTGAACTTGCGTCAGCGCTTAGAGTCAATGTAGTATGCCTATACCTTCCAGGAAATAAAGTGCCCGAATGTAATAAGGAGCGCGAGAGCAGAGCAATGTATGCGGTATGTTAATTTTAGGCGGCTCGGGACTCTTGCGCCGCAAATCCCCGATCCCCGCGGGGCGCGGGATCTTTCCGACCGGTGCTGTTCATTTTTTCCAGCCTTACTTCTGCATGGCCTCTATGGTCCAATTCGCCTGACGCTGATTTTCTGTTTAAAATCATCAGAACAGGAGCCACTGCACGGCTTTACTAGCCACATTTATAGGCCTAA
>QFEA01000550.1:35239-52814 GCA_003315975.1 Lactifluus echinatus | reverse complement strand
AACGGAGCCGATGTCAATAGCTCCGGGCCCCGGTTGGGGGCCCTGGGGTAGGAAGTATGCGGGGCTTCCAAAAGTTGGCGGAGATGTCGGAGCGCCGTTAGTCCAGACAGCTGTCTCAGCTACTATGACAGAGGGAGGCACTGGGACGGTAAAAAGCTCTGTGCCTGCACTGAAGTTATGGCCCACAAAAGCCTGGGGAAGACTATCGAGCATCTGAGGTGGAACTAAGGGTAAAGCAAAGGACGGGAAGAAGAAAGACGACAGCCTGAGAAGCCGAAAAACAGTGCAAGACATATTCTCAACGAGATCGAGATGACAAGACAAGATATCAATCACCACCGGGGTGCCAAAACACAGAGAGAGGGAGAGAGAGAAAGACAAAGGTGCACACAGCACTGCACGGCAATGGGGCTATTGAGATTCAGGCTCCAGCTGGAGCATCAAAGTCGGACGGGCAGATTTGAAAGGAGCAGACAGTTGGACAGAGTCGGAGGTTCGATTCCGACCTATTAGAGTTTATCGGCCATTGTTTGGATAAATAGGGAAAAATGCGGCTGAGCTGCTTCCATAAATTGATGTCGACCCTGGACATTGCGTGGTGGAGGAGCGCCCTTGTCCGCTTAAACCGGCTATAAGAAAGAGCTGAAAGCCGGAAGGGGGGGGAACGAGCACAGCACGGCGGTAGGAAGATGAGCGGCGTTACGAATGTGGCTAGCAAGTTGTAATTTATCGCACAGCGCTGCGTTCCTGAACAAACGCAAGATCGTGCATGACTCCGGAACGTTGAACGGGACCACCAGAGAAATGCACAATGAGGATCGCCTTGGGACGTCACGAGGAGATCCGAGAGGGAATGAGAATCCCTCGGGCTTAAACGAGGAATCATAGTCTAGTGGAGCTCGAAGAGATGAGTCAACTGAACGCCTATCGATCGGACGACCACCATGGGTGATGCCCGCACCTGCGTTGCTGCCGGTACACAATTTCCTACAGGTATACGTGTATATCTCTTAATTTGGACGGTCCAGCTCAGGGGACGGTGAACGGAACGGCGAAGTGACGTGGACGAGGAACCACATTAGGAAGTCAGGGAACCCAGTGTGGGGCTGCCACCAAAAAGCATGCCCGATGGGGCTGTGACTCGTTTCAGGTCATATAGGAGGCCATTTTACTGCTTGCCCTGGCGCCTCGTGTTCGAGCGTTGACTGGTTCCATCTGCTAAAATCGAACGTCGTGGATCTGGGTGCCAGATTTGTGAGTTTAAGTGTGCTGAATGTGGCCTGATTGCACCCAGCAAGAACAAGAGAAGGCAAGAGGAAGATCGTCCATAGTATCAAACGGGTGTCGTTTGTTCCCTTCTGAGAAGGTGTCCACGAAAATTCATTTCATTTCACAAATCGAAAAAACCGCGAAATCTACGGGGGAAATCGAGATCCGCTTATAAGCGCCCATCTCTGTATTTCATTCTTACCAATTTGGACAGATGCGTCTGCGCCGTGCCGCCAACACAACCCGCTTCTCCCATTGTCTCTTATAAAACCATCGTTCAATTATGTCGCCCTTTCGCCCGCTCCTGCCCCTCTCATGGATCACCATCATCGCTGCCTCTCTCCCCCACCGCGCTTACCTTCTCCTCAGCTTCTTCCTACGCCCTTACCCTCCCCTCCTCTCCACCACCAGCAGTCGCGCACACGGCTTAACATGTCGTCCCAATCCAAACCACCATCACCTCTCATCAATTCTGCTTCTCCTGGCTCTCAAGTAGTTTCCCAACGGAACTTGCATGCTCCTCGTGCGAAGACCCACCCACCTCTTGATATGAATCTATGGCTTGATGGGGATGACTTTGGTGCCAGGCGGGCGAGAAGTCAATCGCCGCCCTCTCCATGTTGCACTCCCGAAATGTCATCGCAGTATGATTCCAAAAGCCGTCCCAACCCCATTCCTATAGCCCATTCTCGCTCGCGGCCTCGTCCGCGGTCTCCTCCACCCAGCCCCGGTCGACCTGCCACACCACCTCCAGTCCCACCTATTCCTACTCACTTTTTGGGTGCAACGCCAGGGAAACCGGTTTTTCAACCGCGGTCCACGAATCACCTCACTTCCGTCAGTCTCGTCCCAGATTTACCGCCTCAGTCACACGTACCTTTGTTAAGGAAATCCAGGTCAACCAACGCTATGGCGTGTATTCGCCTCTTTACCCTCCGTGATGGCCAGTAGGATGGCTTCCGTGCATCGTTGATTCTTTGGCCAGATCAACCGTACATTTTCGATTTCTATCCGTCTGGCCGAAAACTGTAGCCCTTCGTTCTTCTATTATGCATTAGACGCTGTACATCTGCTCTTTCCCATCTACTCCGCTACGCAAATCACAAATGCCCCACTGTATACTCCAACTAATTGGCCAATTGCCGGTCGTAGCCCAATCTCATCGCATCCTACTGCGCACTGTCTTCTATTGCCCATATTACTAGGTCTTCCTCGCGTACATTTAGTAGTAATAAAGATCCGAATATTAGCACCACACCAGACTTGGACTCATCACCTCGGTGATGATGATTAGCGTGCGCGTGCGAAATTTGTCATTAAAGTTGCCTACCGGCGTATGAAAATACCTGGGCGGTCATCGTTTAGCAACCATGATAGACAGAAATGAAAGCGTTTCCCCTTGGCGTCAAAGACTTCTGTCATGTTGAACCCACGAGACCCGATGGGCGCGCTCCGGTGACTCTACTGATCCGTACGGTATACAGTTCCGCGTCGTCGCAGCGTCATTGCAAGGTCCGAGCCGGAACAGCCAAAGACACATGATGTGTACCTAGCGCCACGACTAGCGGCAAAGGACAGACTTGTCGGCCACCTCTCCTTATGAGGACGCTCTATCGGCGACGTATGTCGTATAGTAGCCCAGCCAAGGCTAGTGCTGCAACAAAGCTTGTTTGGAGTTTGGAGCAAGAGTCACGAGATGGCACCGTTCCTGGACTGTCGGCCATCTCAACCCTCGCAGGGTTAACGCCCAAATCGGCGATAATGGGACAGTTTTGCGAGACCCCGCGCAACACGGACAGTCGGCCGTGTTCATATTTCAGTTCCTACGCACTGACACTAAGAAAAACTTTATGCGTCGAGGTGAAAATCGGAAAATATAACCTCCCAAATACGGAACAGAGCAAGTGGGTGTCATTGTTTGCCGAATAGGATGCTGTGCTTCGCCCTTCGCCGCGCCGGGTCCGAGCAAGATAAACGAACGAGTCGACGACTGGGAAGCTTACTCACCAAGATTATGATTACGAACCACGAGATACGGGACGGGTATTAACCGTCGTACACGTGTCCGAGGCTGTACATTGACGACGAGAGCCACTTATCGACACGAGACCAAAAAGAGACATTTGAAAATATGTGCGGAGAGGGCCACGATCAATCCGATCACCGCAGCGCAGGAACGGAACGACGAAACGGAAGCCAGGTGCCAGCTTTGACTGTCTTGGGCAAGGCAAATTGATAGCCACGTTGGCAGTGGCAGGTCCTGAACAGGGCCGGTGGGTCCCTGCAAAGGTGTGCAGACTCGCCGTGAAACTCACCGTGTACCGTACAAGCACGATCGCCGCGGATCGCCGCGGTGCGAACACATGCACACATGCACACACGTACATTTCTTCGCCACGGAGAAAAGGAAGATAGGGGCCGTTTGACGCAGCGCAGTAGGTGTTGTATCGGCGAATGTTCACCGCCCAGCTCTCTCAGAAGTCAGAAAAAAATCCGTATCGTTATCGTCGGTGCAAGACTACACCTACCCACTTTCCCTTCTTTGTGCTAGCGCTAATCGCGCGCGCCGACGGGCTTTAGCGCCACCATTTACTCGTTCGTCATCATCACATCACTAGTTATGTCGACCCGAAAAGGGACAGATTTTTTTCGCGGTGTTTTTATCTGGAGAATCGGGGTTCCGAGATCAAATCGCCGTTCGAATCGCCTCCCGAAAGGCAGAAACTCATGGCACGCAGCACGAGGATATCTACATCCAACTTTTTACGCACATCGATTGTATAAACAGGCAGCACGGCAGATACTCCAATACTAATACTCCTTCCTTGCTTTGCACTATAAATTTAGGAGTTGCCACAAAATTTTCGCCAATATGATCCCTAACTCAAAGTGGCTGCGAATGAATCAACACGGTAAAGGAATCATTGATGCATCGGTTCCGACCAAGTGTATGACATCTTCAATGTTGGCACCGCGCTAGGGACCACCAAATCACGCATCGGTCCCTGCTGCATAGTGCATGGACATGTGATGCAATGGGCGGCGTTTAGGGTAAAGATAGAGAACGTACACGCGCAGTGTTTGAAATATACACATTTTTGATAGCAACTGGACAACAAGAAAAATTAATACAGACTACGTAGCCGTGCATAGGCAAGTCGAAAAGGAATACGTCAGCTAGAGCTACAATGGTGTGCATCGTGCGAGTAAGAGGGTCCGTACCGGATACAGTATATTGGCTGGTCCGGGTATTGGCTGTGAGTTCACGTACGTTCGTCCAAGCGTATTGACGGTCCCATGCGAGAAGATGTCAAAGTCCCATTCTTTCGGCCAATGTCCGGTCGCGGTCGCTCCCACTATACCCACTACCTCCACCGCCGCCGCCTGAACGACCCTTACGGCCATGCCCGCCGCCACGCCGAGATGTCCTATCCCTATCTCGTTCTCGTTCCCGAGGGCGGTCGCGTTCACGTTCGCGTTCGCGGTCCCTATTTCGCTCGCGTTCGCGAGCCTCACGTGGAGCCACGGGGGACCGATGTCGAGACCGCCGTTCAGTCTCGCGTTCCCTCTCTCGACTCCGTCCGCGATCTCGATCTCGATCTCGCTCTCGGTCACGCAGTCGTTCAGGTTCGTCATCCATGGCCGTTTCGACCTTCCCGCTAGGCGTCTTCCGAACATCTGGAGACTGCAATGGCGAGTTTTCGGGTGAGTCCTTGTGGCGGGACGCCGAACGACCATGCGACTGTGTCTGCAGGCGAGGAAGAGCATTGCTGGAGGTAACAGGGGAGGCGCGTGTTTCCGAGAGCCGCGGCTTTTTATGTGCACGGGGCGCAGTAGGAGGGAGCTTATTAGTGCTTCCGCTTCCACCTCCACCTCCACCTCCATTCCCATGACCGTTGCCATTGGGATTGCTGCTGGTCTGTGCCTGCGCATGTGAAGGTGCTTGGTGCGTGTGACGAGAGGACGCGTTAACTGGGCGAGTAGGTGGCAGTACAATCTCGTACGACTTTTCCAGTTCCTCACTGGAACAAAGTATGGGCATACTGAATCCATGGAATCGGACGAGACTTACGAGAGGGACCGAATGACTTGATGAGATTCTACGAACGCACAGGGCATGCGAAGTCAATCTCAAATATTGAGGTGTATATTGGGGTCCTAGACACACCTCGAAGCGCAGTCTCAAGCCTATTGACCGCTCGTCGTAGTCCGCGCACTTCCTCCTTTAGCTTGCCAGTCTCACTATTTTTTAGCAACTCATAAAGCTCATCATTCTCCTCTTGTAAGAGCTTGGCGCGCTGCGCGAGGGCGGTGTTCACGGTACTAGATGACGATCTAACAGTGGTTTCTGCGGAGGTGGAATCAATGTGGGCTAGAAGTAGAGATATGAGGGCAGGTGGTAAAGACAATGGTTCCGTGAGTGAGGCATTTGGCTGAGTTGAGAGATACTGGCGGAGGGTGTTGACCTCGTCCTAGCCCGGAACGGCATAAGTCAAAGTTGAGATACTATGTTGGGCAAGGAAACGTACAGTCAATTCCGCGAGCTGGGAGTCTTTTTTGCGCAAGAGTGCCTCTAGCTCCAGCTCGCGGGACGACGGGAGGTCCATGATAGCAGCAGACTGACCGTGACAGAGGGCGCAACAGGCGCGTCTTGCTCTGGCTGACACTGTCTCACCTATCCCACAGGATGACGTAAGCCACTTCTTGTTATGTTTACAGTGATACTCATCATCTATTCATAGCGCTAGCGCTATACCAAGAAACGCTTCGTGGCTGTATATATTTATCTCTGCAGCACCTCTTGATCCGTACACAGTCAAAAGGGTGGTGCATGTTCCCTTGATGTAGCCTATCGACGGGGAAGGGGAAGATGCTTGAAGCAATTTATAGCTTCACAACTTGTATCATCATAAAACTCCTCGTGTTTCGCTCCCCTCTTTTTTTTGACTTTAGCCTTGTCAAAGTGATTGCGACGCAACCGGCTAATAAAAGGCGTGAAGATGAATGGGCCAGATCTAAGAAGGTTCTGCCAGCAAAACAGAGATAAAGCAGCCTCGGCATCTCAATTGCGAAATGGAAATGTCAAATGCATATCGATTATCGAAGGGCCGCTACTGACCGCGACACATCGAGGCCTCGGAATACGTACAAGGTGATCGGTTTTACAGGGCGAGCCATGGCGCTGTGCTTCACTGTAAATTCGTGCATTAATATTATCCTCTAATCAACCCAAGTTTAACGCACCGTTGCAACCACGTGCGCGGACATAAACAGACGTAAATAGGGCATCATAAAGGTTTTTTTTTTCTTTTCCAGCACCTGCCTTGCCGTTAGGTGTGGGACTTTGCTTTTGCTTAAGCTTGCTTTCGCATTTCCCTTCCCATCCTCACAAAACGTCGTACAGCTGTTGTCGCAGAGCCAATTCTTTGAAGGTAAGATACCATGGTCTACATTATGTTCCATCATCCCATCACACCTTATATACCCTGATGACAATCTGTTCACACTGTATGAGCAGCAGCTTGCCACCTCTGGCGCAGCTGTCGTGACTGTTTTCTACAACGGTAACTGATCTTCGTGGCATACAGCGTCTTCTGCTACCAACCCGTGATCCATCAGTTTCTTTGCTAATCCAGCTCATTTTCTAGGTGTGAATTGTTCGTCTCGTCAAGCTCAACATTGTCGTTTTTTACAAGCTCGCAAGTCAGAAGGGCTTGTCGTTGATACCTATAGTTCTACCCATGTGTTGTATTTGATTTATTGTAGTCCTTCTCACCTTCCCTGCGGGATTGTTCACTGTCAAACGCATCGGGGGGTAGTTGCCCCTGCACTTGGGTCAAAGCACCTTTGAAGATATACAAGAATGGACCGGCTGTCACTGGAGGTGGATTGGTCTGGTATGCCACGGGTAGTGTGCACCTAGGGCATCGGAACCTATATTGGCGTTCGTGTCCGCCTCGCGTCCTTGACAAGATCAGTGAATGAACAGCACTCGAACACAGGAATTTACCTTTCGATGAGTATCGGTTCACAAGGCAATGCATTCAGTTTGAAGGCTCTTGCCTTGGCACCATCCTTGTCTTGTGAACGAACTATAATTGCGTTGTCTGTCTGCCTCCGTGGTAGCGAAGACAGAGCAGCATCAATAACGAGCTAGACTGGCATGAGAGCCAATCGGGTCGTCAAAAAGAAGCGACTCACAATAAATTCACCGCATATGCAATCTATAGGATGTAAATGGTTAACAGATTGACAGCCTACGGAGGATGGCTCACAATAAACTTTCAACGCGGCCACAGAGGACGCAGTCGGTTGTGCTGGAACCAGTTTTCAGGGTAAATATCAAGACAAATATCAAGACAAAGACGCACCGTCGGCCGAAGTTGAAACTGCAGACCTGGAGACTACCTTGGGCATTCGCACAACGGTGTACAACTAGGTGTGGGTGTGGGCGTGGGTGTGGATGTGGGCGTGAGCGTGGGAACCCCGACGGAATCGTACTTCCGTAAATGACACAAAGGGAAGACCACGTGATGGTAATTAGGATATGTGAAGTGAAGAGCCTCCGGAAGCGATGCACCACTCAGCTCAGGCTGCGCCGGCGCTGTTGTCTCTCCCTCCTCTCACTCTCATCCCATCTGTGCTATGGCCGAAAGGGACACAAGTGCGCGTCTACGGAAGGCGGTCAGAGGTATTACACTGTCCACTTTCTTCTCTATCCCGCTCATTGTTACACAGAAAACAATCTCTTTCTCGTCAAGCGCCTCATCCAACGCATAGACATGCGGAATCCTGATCCCGGCCCAAAACGATTCACGTCTTTGGCTTGGGCTGCGGTTGAAGGCAATGAGGACATGTTTGAATTCCTCCTGAACGCCGGGCACGATGACGATGAGCTTAGCAGGGTTAGTAGTATCCCCCGTCTGTTTCTTTCTCTCATTAGCTTGCAACAGGATTCGGAGAACAGTACAATTCTCATCCTCCTTGCGGACATGAAGCCACCGTCAAATAGTCTATACTGCTGCTCAGACCCCGACTCTACGGGTGCCGCTATCCGAATGGCCAGGATGTATTATGATCGGTACCCGTTCATTATAGACTGGCCAGATTCATCGCGGAAAACTGCATTGCACGTCGCAGCTCTTAAAGGAAATGAGGAGCTTGTTAGAGTGCGTCTCTTTCCGATGATTATCTTAATTTTTCCCCAACATTTTCTCCACAGATGCTTTGCGATTTGGGGGCCGACTTTGATTTGTCTGACAACCAAGGAAACACACCACTACACTAGTAAGCCTCAAAATACATTCAAACGCCGACCTGTATTGACGTATGACTAAGTGCTAGCGCCTGGGGACATATTCCTGTACGTAACCTAATACTGTACTCGGATGTTTTCGAGGGGAGGGCTGACCTTCTTGACGTAGATCGTGCAATTGTTGATCGAGCGGGGTTGTCAGTTTGCCGCAAAGAATAATCATGGTTATTCACCATCTGACTATGCGTATTCGTAAGTACTCGCTTGCTGCCACGGCGTTCATCTGAAAATGCAATTGTATGGCATCAGCTACAGCATTCGTGATACACTCGAAAATACTGCTCGGGCACAGGTAGAGCTCAATAGGAGGGCTCGACGCGTCTTTGCTCAGGCTGCTGCTCGAGCAGCAGAATTGGACGGCTTTGAGCCACCGATGAAGTCCTTGGGAGTGGGAAATTCGATGCGGAATCGTAGCGGTTCTGCTGCCAGTTACACGACAGGCACGTCAGATAGTGGGGATGCCGAAAGCTTGCCCTCGGGGCATTCGTACACCAGTGGCATTTCGTCTACTTCGCCTCAACATACATATCGTTCCGGCGCTTCTTCATCAGGCAGCACGGGCACGTTCTCGGCCTCCTCCCCCACTCCCGCATTTCCATATTCGAGCAGCTCACTTTTATCCTCCGTCTCTAACCCAGCGTCTGCGCTATCACCGATCGCATCACGCGTGCTGGAACAGGACGCTAGTGCAATGGAGGCATACCTTCGTCGGAATCGCAGTGGTAGTGGGTCTACGGACGTTAAGACCGTAGATTCCGCTGGGCCCTCACCTGTTGGACCACATGGGAATACGCCGGTCTCCTCCGGACCGTCGATGAATGGGGATGACCTCGCTTCGTTGCCGAATATGAGTGGGTCAGTTGCTCCGCGACGTCGTCTACGTTCTTCGCTGTCTGCGGCACAGCTTCGAGGTCACAACAAGCCACCTTTTATGGTGACATCACATACCCCTTCACAGGAGATGACAGCAAGAAATCGAGCGGGCACGAACCCGACCACGACAAAACCAGGCTCCCCGCGATCGCCGCTTGCGGACGGTTCTTTGCCACCAACCTCTACTTCTCGGGCATTCCCATCGCGTAATAGCTCACTCAACGCGCTGTCAACGGTGATGATGGACGACAAAGGAGCGGAGAAATTCATTGGACCTTCTAGCGACTATGCGGTTTTCCCTGATCCTCCAGAGGAAGACCCGAGTCCAAATGCGACGCCAACAGTGACAAATACACCTGTTACGAGTCGCCGACTTGCGTTCAACCTACTATCGAGACCTCTACCTAGCATTGATCTTCATCACGGACATGGCCACCGGCGAGGGGCATCCATACATTCTCTGCGTTAACACGAACGTGGCGTGTGAGACCTGTACTTTGTATTTATTTTGTCTTGTTTGTCGTGTACAAGAGGATGTCCGAATGTAGCGAACGCATCTCAGATCAGATCCGGAGACGATTGGGGCCAATTGCCTAATTTAGCGATATTCGAGGCACTAAAGAGGAACGACGACGCGGACATCGACATTCGACATCCCACCAACCTTCAACCCTTCAGATGAGCGTTCACTCTGTATCCGGAGCTGACCCCGACCCAACTACACAAATACCCTGGCCGGGCGCACGGAAGAGGTCAGATCGTGAAGCAGATGCCCCGGAGCCCACCTCGCTCAACCCCGGCTCTCGCTTCAATTCACGACGTCCGTCCGTCATCTCGAAAGCCGAAGGAAATGCAAGACGGCGTCTTTCGACTCTCGATCTCTTTAATCTCAGCATATCCATGGCAGGAGCTCAGATTGCGTGGACAGTTGAGCTTGGGTAACCGAGCAATGTGCTGATATCCCGAGGATCCCCCTGACATTGTCCTCCTCCAGATATGGCACTCCCTTCTTACTATCCCTAGGGATCTCGGAGCAGCTCACTAGTCTCGTGTGGCTCGCAGGGCCGATCTCTGGCTTGATTGCCCAGCCAGTCATTGGTGAGCATGGCCACGCCTTACTTTCAACACGCCGTTTCACAGCGTGACGCGTCACAAGGTGCCATCTCCGACTCGTCTACGTCCAAGTATCGTCGGCGGTATTGGATAGCATCGTCAACCGTTGCCCTCGTGGCATCGACTCTGACCTTAGCCTATTGCCAGGAAATTGCGGGTCTGTTCGTAGATGTATTCCGGGTCGGCGTGGGCGATTGGGATCCGAAACTACGCCAACAGGTATGAGTGACCCCGTGGGCAACCTCCTTACATCACTCACACGTAAACAGGCGTCTAGCGTAGCCATTGGGCTCGCTGTTGTTTCGTTCTACGTCCTGGATTTTGCCCTCAATGCCTTACAGGCCTCCCTTCGCAACCTCCTACTTGATATAACTCCCCCGGAACAGCTCAGTGCCGGAAATGCATGGCATAGTAGAATGACCCAAGCAGGAAACATCGTCGGCTACGGCTTTGGTTTCCTCCCTTTGGCCAGTCTTCCCGTTGTCCGCTGGCTCGGCGGTGATCAGTTCAGGAAGTTTTGTGTTCTCGTCATGTTTGTCCTCGTAATCACCGTCTGGATCACGTGCTATACCCAGAGTGAGGAAGAACGTCTTCTGCAAAGGCCTTCGGAAGGGTATTTTTCGTCACTGTTTCAGAGACTCGTCTGCAGCTGACGATGACCTGCAGGACTTTCCGAGAAATATGGAACAATATTTACATCGCCATCGTCGCGCTTCCTAGACCAGTGCGGCGTGTGTGCTACGTGCAGATCTTTGCCTTTATGGGTTGGTAAGCCCTTATTGCTCGCTCTTTCCGTATCCCATCACTGATTCACTGTTTTGAGGTTCCCATTCTTGTTCTATTCGTGAGCAACGAGTAAAACCATCACCCTTTCTAGTTGAGCTTATAGATCCTCTACAGCACCACTTATATCGGCCAGATAATGGCACTGCAATACGACAGAGAACCAGACAAGGACCTGGCCACTCGTACTGGCGCCCTGGCAATGCTTATTCATAGTATTGGTACGGCCCGCGCACACAGACAGTGAGATGCAAGGCTGACTTTAGAGTTTCCTAATAGTGGCCGTGGTCGCCGGGATAGTGCTTCCTTACCTTGCACGACGAGATGTCCGCTTGCTCGCTCATAGCGAAGACGAAGACGAAGATGCGGAGCTCAGGCGTCTCAGAGACACAGTTAGGCGATGGCAAGTAGAGGCAGCGCGCAAAGGCAAACCATTGCGTCTACCGATAATGCCTTTCTTGTTGCGCAACATATGGATGGGAGCTATGTTACTGTTTAGCTTCATTTCTGCTTCCACCTTCTTTATCACAAAGATTTGGCAGGTAAGGCTACCCTCTACTCGTCGGTGACGACCTCACGGACACCTTATCTAGGCAATTGTGGCGGTCAGTATGATCGGTATTTGCTGGGCAGTTGCGTGCTGGGTGCCTTTCGCTATCATCATGGAGGTCCGTGGTCTCATGTGAACATTGGGCATGCACTCTTCTGGTACTCATTCGCGCGGTTCTTGCTAGTTCCTTAAAGAGTTGGATCGACCTGCACCTGAAAGGACCGCTCGTATCGTAAATCGTCGTGCCTCACACACCAGGACCGTTTCCTCGCCGAATCTTCTAAGGGTTGCTCTTCTCAATGAACAACAGCCATTACTCGCACGACGCCGCTCATTCGAAGATCAAGCGGATATCGAGGACGCCCGGAAAAAAGCCCCTCTTGCAGGGGGAACCATCCTTGGTATCCATAATCTAGCCATCGTCTTCCCTCAATTCCTCGTGAGTTCATACTTTAGCAGTTCTTATTGGTGATTTGACAGTCACTGGCTCTTTCTTGAAGACTGCAATCGCGTCAAGTGCGATATTCAAGATCGTGGATGCGGAAGCCCATAATGACCCGGCTAACACCGGTGCGTTCTATGGCAAGAATGGCGTTGCTTGGGTTCTTCGCTTTGGCGGACTCTGCACTCTGGTACGTGCGTTTTCTGCGTTCGACGTCACGTAGACCGACGTTGTTGGGGTAGTTTGGAGCCGTGCTCTGCCGTATGGTCCCCCCAACCCGCACAGAAAGGGAGATGAGACGTCGCTTGGGAGAGATGAGGGCGCTCAAGCAAGAACAAACCCCTTAACCCGATCTTTTTCAGACCTAAGTTGCGCATTACCGTGTCTCATCGAACTCTATATCATTGCATGCATTTCGTCGAATGTTGTCTAAGTTTCACGTCTCGCAATTCCTCGCTATGATGTCTTATTGAAAGCTTTTATGTGCTCAGGATACATAATGCGAAATCCCAATCACTTTCATCTCGTGTGCGGATATGTCGGCAGGGTACAGGTGTAATTGCTGGAGCATGCAGATCAAAGAGGTCTTTAGCGTGTGGGAGGTCTACTCTATTAAGTCAGATATGAACCGGCCAACCTTGAAATACAGAGTTTCTCACCTGTAATCGTGAGTTTGTAAAACATCCGTACTGATAGAGCACGCAAGAGCTTGCCCTTGAGGCGTGCTGCGGCCTTGAGGCGATTAGAAACTCTTACCCAGTTCGAATTCGAATAGCTGCCGCCTCTCCCACAAATCACCGCGGCAGAGGCTCCGACATGTTCGAGATGCGATACTTCGTACCGCAGCTCGACGTCTGCTTCTGTAAATGTTTCTGGGCGCGCGCGAATCAGATAAGGCACCTCATCGATGGGACGATGGCCGATACCTGAACCATAAATGGGACGGCAGGATACAGGCGCAGTATCTCCTCCATCTTCGTGGGCGGCGCATCCTCGACCGGTATGGAAGAGTACTTGTTTCTCGATAAGGGCGTCCTTCGGGAGACCCTTCACAGTTAAGAAAATCGTCGGAACTGTGACACCCTGTAATACAACCAAACAACCATTTAACAAAATTCCTTTTTCCTTCTTCCGCGTAGGATTGAGGAAAACTGGAGCGTAAACTTTGGCGCACTCACATCCAAGGTTTGCGCCGCAGCTACAGCGCACGAGATGTGCCGTTCCTGAGTAAGCCAATAGAGGATCAATTGCGCATGGCCGTCCCAGCCCCCGCCGGCGGAATTCGAGAGCGCCTTCACGATGCGATCGGCATGCTGCGAAGCGAGCGGAAGCTCGGTCCCAAGGGATGGGGGCGACGGGATGGTCAAGGAACTTGGGACCAGACCAATCTGGCCCGAGACAAAGATGCGTTCGTCTACCTGGATGGGTGTGGTTGGGTAGGGGCGGATCAACAAGGTTCGGGAAGGCGGAAAAGGCTGATTGTTAATCGTCTCACTCACAATGACCGCCTGAGAATACGGGCCGATGTTTGCTGGTGCCCAGTAACTCAATCCTTGGACGTGCAATGCTTGCCGATCAGACGCTTGCTTCTCAGCATGTGCGACACAATCGAGGATTATCCGTAGGGGGGAGGGAAGGTCTACCGCCACGCAAGCACGCGCTGGCGGACTCACACCGAAGTACGTTGCGTAGACGGCATTGATGGAAGCGAAGTGTTCCATAGACGTAATGAAAATGTTCACGTTGGCAATATGCGAGAGTAATAATGAGTGTTCCGAGAGGCATCCTTGTGACCTAAAGTCGGTCAACTGACGGGCGACATTTCATTGAACGCCTTACTCTGTAGGATATGGAAGCATTCTCGAACCTCGTCCTCCAAGGACATATTGGATGTACAATGAGTGCTGTGGACATTGCCTATGGAGATCCAATTCCCGACGTACACTGATGTGGGCGTTGTCCATTCAAATCCCAACGCTTGGCTAAAATCCGGGGAGCCTTGCGACTCGATTTGCCCGGGGTTTTGGCGGTCGCTTGACATTCGGGCCCGAATATTTTCGGTTACTTGGTGGTAAGGATGATCAAACAGGGCTGGAACGGCAATTTCGGTCGAGGGCGATTGCTTCATTTTTCCATCGAGGGAAGCATGTCGGACGCGTAGGAACGCGACGGTAGCAAAATCACTGTCCGAATGGATGACGGTCTCTGTCTCGAGTCTGTAAAATGATGAACACGGCCAACAGATGCGTTATAGAGGAACTCACAGAACGATGCGCCGCTTGAAGAGCGGACAGTCGAGAGTCAATGTCTCGTATTCCCCCCCCTCTCCACATATATGCGACCCATACAAAGTATTCTACGAGCGACGGTCATAATCATTAATAATCGAATAATGAAAGAAGTCCTACTGACCACTGACCAGCGTCATTAATGTTGGCTGCATTTCCGACAGTGTTTTGCCGAGATGCTTTGTATTGAGGCCGATCCCCGCAATTTTTATGAGAATGGCTTCCATTCCCGCCGAGATCATTTCTGAGAGAAGTTGTGCTTGGTCTCTCTGCCATAGGTAGCTCAGCGGGGTTAGGGCCAGTCTCTGACAGCTAATCACACGTACATAAGTGTATGGATACATAAGCGGGTGCCAGAAAAGAGAACTTACACGTGTTCGACGCGGACGCGTTGATAATTGGAAAGGATGGCACCAACGGATACACCCTCTGCATCAGGATGCTGGGACTGTGACGTACCAGATGCTCAACGGGAGAAGCAGATGTGTTGATGGAATTACTTTAACATCAGCGAGTAAAGCATAGAGGTCTTCAGTCTCATCTCCGTTGACCCCTCCGCGTTCCTCTGCATGTCGGCCACCATATTCGGAGCCTTGCGAGAGCGCCGTACCGCTGATAACTCTTCGGTAGAGAGGTACGTCAAGGGCACGAGCAACAAATTCAATGGCGTCTTGTCCCACCGTTTGGTACATGTACGAATCGAGCTCCTCTAGGGGTCGAGAATGAACATAACTTTGAGGCCAGAAGGCGGCCCAGTTACGCGCCTTTGCCGTGCTCAGGTCGCAGAGATGCAGCTGCAATCAATTCATGCCCATTCTTGTGGCAGTGTAAGAGGTTATAGCAGCTATCCTTCCCACCACTAAGGAGAGCGATGTATTTCATCTTGACCGTTGACCGATGAGATGCGATACCGCTTGGCCGGGCCGTCGTCGCGCGATAATCAGTCAAAGTCAGAGATTCGTTACATTCATTCAACTCAAATACCATGCCGACAATCTCGGTCGACAAAGAGGATCTCTGGGAACGACTCGGACAAAAGTTTTGTGTGTGCTGTTGTTGGCGCTTTGCAGTCACCTAGACTCAGTTGGTTCATATAATAGCATCAGAAGAATTCGACAAACTCTGTTTCGAGTTCGGCATCGAGCTCGATGAAGATGTGAGTGCCGCGTATGACAAAATTCTCCATCTCAGCGCATCGATGTACGTGGCTTTAGACTACAGAAGAAGTGGAGGCAGCGATCAAACGAGGCCTACCTGCAGAGCGCCCCGTGGGTCTGCATCCTCGCGTCATTTTTCTTGTACTCACCTTGGGCCCCCAGCAATTGAAGATAGAAATACCAGCGAATAGGTATCCAACGCGTTATATTCAAAGATACGGCGTTGACAGCATCTTCAGATATGACCTACTCTGTATAGAAGGCATTGCGCGCGCACTAAGTGTTTTCTTGGGCAAAGGGAAGGCACCAGAATATAGGTTGGTATACCCTCCCGGAGGAGAGAAGGATGTCATTGAAGTCGTCGTAGCTCCAGAAGTAAGTTGGGTTCAGCGGTTGTCTTTTCACTCTAACTGCACCTTAGACGGCCCAAGTTCGCCCTTACTTCGGCTCGGCTGTCCTCCGTAATATCAAGTTCACGCAACGTTCATATGACTCCTTCATAGATTTACAAGAAAAGTTACACCAGAACATCTGCCGGAAGCGACAGTTCGTCGCCATTGGCACGCATGACTTGGATACAATCACTGCACCGTTTCGTTATCAGGCAAAGCCGCCCAGGGACATAAGGTTCATCCCACTGAACAAAACACAAGCGTACACTGCCGAAGAGCTTGTGACCCTATATGAAGTAAGTTGACCAGAACTGAGGAGAATACACTCATCATCGAAGGATATAGTCGGATCGACATCTGGCAAAATATCTACCCATTGTCCGCGATTCCCCTGTCTATCCAATAATCTATGACAAGGAAGATCATGTTCTATCCTTCCCACCCATCATCAACTCGGAGCACAGCAAGATAACAGTAAACACGCGGAACGTCTTCATTGATCTGACAGCAACAGACCTGACGAAACTAAACATCGTGACGAACATTATGGTCACGATGTTTTCAGAATATTGCGAAGAACCATTTACGTGCGTCCGTACTTCCATCGACAACTTCTTTTTGTGTGAAGTCTACTGTGTAGCATCGAGCCCGTCAAGATCATTTACCCAGATGGTAGAGTTGTAATCTCCCCAGATCTTTCCTCGCGGCAGACAGAGGCGCATACCTCGTACGTCAACTCGTGTACGGGCTTGAATCTCTCCGCGTCACAGGTTAAGGACCTCCTCGAGCGCATGTCGTTGGGGATAGAACTCTCGCCTGGTGAGGCTGATACGCTCCAGGTGGCGATCCCTCCAACGCGACCCGACATTCTGCATGAGTGCGATATCATGGAAGACGCGGCGATAGCATACGGGTTCAACAACTTGCCAGATACGTTCCCTGCGACGAGCACGGTAGCGCAACCTCTGGCCGTTAGCAAGCTCAGCGACATCATCCGACACGAGTGGGCGTACGCTGGCTGGGTCGAGGTTCTGCCTCTCATCCTCGTATGCATCTCTGCACCTTACTCTCAATACGCCACGAGTCTCACAAGTATCCTGTGCTATCCCTTTTTTTTTGGGCCAGTGCTCCCACGAGGAAAATTTCGCCTGGCTCAATGTGACCGATGACAACCAAACAGCGGTCAAGATCGCGAATCCTAAGACGCTCGAGTTCCAGGTGGTGCGCACGTCACTCATCCCAGGCCTGCTCAAGACAGTCCGCGAGAACCGGTCGCACGCCCTGCCACTGCGCATCTTCGAGACGTCCGACGTCGTGTTCAAGGACATCACGCGCGAGCGCCAGGCGCGCAACGTGCGGCACGCCGCCGCCGTGTGGTGCAATAAGACGGCCG
>QFEA01000550.1:2448-35230 GCA_003315975.1 Lactifluus echinatus | reverse complement strand
TCGAGATTGTGCATGGCCTGCTCGACCGTGCGATGGCCATGCTCGAAGTGTCCCGCATCCCCGGCGGCGGCGGCGGAGGAGACGCCACCGCCCAGATGGGTTATTACATCAAGGAGCGGAACGGTGCGTCTGTGCTCTCCCCCGTGCTCGGTGCGGTTGTTGCAACTAGCGGTAACGTGCGCGTTTGCGCCTCTTGCAGACCCGACGTTCTTCCCAGGTCGCGCCGCGACGATCTACTACCGCGCGGGGCAGCCGAACGAAGCATCAGTGCACGTGAAACAAAAAACAGATGCGACGGTGGTCGGGGATGTAGAGATCGGTAGGCTGGGCATCTTGCACCCGAGTGTACTCGAGAAGTTCGAGATTGGGTATCCGTGCTCGGCGCTCGAGTTTTCGCTTGAGCCATTCAAGGCTAAGATGCCGGCCATGTGGACGAACGATGACATCTAGCCTTGTCATGGCCACTGACACGCGCATGATCGAATTTAGCACGTGGGGGAAAACAGCATGTAATGACTCAAATCCCTTGTTCGAGGAAAACAAAGAAAGGAAGAAAAAGGGTTCATTGTGATGCACGGGTTGTTGGTGAGAGGTTGTGTAAGTTATCAGGGAGCGAGAAAACACGATTTACTTATGAAGACTCCTATGAAAACGGCAGTGGGTGATATACAGTACATATAATACTCTGTAAAGGGAGAGTTGGGCAAGCGCAGAGCCAAGGTAATAAGATAAAAAGGTAGTAAAGGAGTGTAAGGGTCCTCTCAGAGCATGCCTGCAGCACGCATATCTGCCATCAACTGATCATCGTCCCGGAATGCCTGTATGATTTCCCGCTGCCGGTCGGGGTCATGCGCAAACATCGCAATGATCATCTCCCGCCGCGACGTTTCCTCCGGTGTAGTGGCTGTCATCGGTGTCATCGGTACCGCCCTGCCGTCCTCATCCAGGTCAAGGTCGCTACCCTCGACACCGTCGCGTGAGCGCCGCGAGAAGCCGAGTCCCGCGCGGAACAGCGTGCCCATATCCTGGATGGGCACACCCACGAAGCGATGCAAGCGCGTAGAGAATGGGTGCGACTGGCCGGCAGCGTCGCGCGCAGCGACGGTCGTTTCGCGTTGCGAGGCGAGGATGTTCCGTTCCCAGCGCTTTACCCGCCAGAAGCTGAGAAGTGACGTAAGGAGAATAAACCAACCTACAGTTAGGAGATATGAGGACCGATTCTAGAAATAGAAAAGTATGCAAGGGGAAGAGACACAAACCGATGGTCATGAGGAAGAACGACAGCCAATCCGTCGTTGCCTCGTTCGCAACGTTCATGTCGTCCATAGTCGCACCGGGAATAGTGCCAGATGGCATTCCGTCGACCATGGTGATGTTCAGTTTGCGATAATAATCCTCCGCTTCTTCCTTTGTGCCAAAGGTGGGCTTGGGGGGCATGTCCTGTCCCCCGTTGCTATTGCTGTATGGGCCACCCCCTCCGGAGACCCACCAGCCATTTCCGTTTGCGTTTTCATCTGATCTGGTTCGAAGTGCGAAGCCGTATTGAATGAGGGTAACGCCGAGCCCCGCACGAGAGCCGAAGCGGGCGGCGTGGGTGGTGTGGAGGAGATAAGTGAGGAGGAAACCAACGAATTGGAAGGAGATGGAGATCAACAGGTTCCAAAGGAAGGAAAAAACTGATCCTGTGGGGAGATGGTCGATAATCATATCGTCCGGTGAGGATGGCGCATGAACGGTTGTCTCCCAGTATGGTGGAACGGCGTCGGCTTGAGCAGAAGAGTAAGAGGGAGGTGCATCCTTCTGTGATTCTTCCGGAACAAGATACACGTCGTCACCTGTAGAAGGGAGTGGGAATGAGCCAACGAGAGTGTAAGCAGCCAGAGGGGAATATCCGATACGAACCGTCACGAAGTTGAACTGGTCGCGAGGGCTTTGCTGTTACATTGGCAAAGACACCATCGTTGTTTGTGCCACCACCGACGACGCCAGGGTTTGTCAAGTCGTAATCTAAATTCAAACGACGGACTAGCGAGTTCGGTAGAAGGGATCTGGTCGTCCTGCGAAGCCAGTTTCTGCGAGGAGCATCGACAGGCCGCACGTCCGACGGAGAAGGTATGAAGCCGTTGGAATTGCCAATATCATTAGGAAGGGCTGATGAGGAGGGGCCTGGGGGAGAGCCTGGGGGAGGTAAACTTGCATAGTCGAAGTTTTCAAAGTCGTATATCCCAGGGGTTGGTGTTGATGTATATGCAGTAGAATTCAGCGGCCGAGATTCTGCGAGCTCGTTGTCGTCGTCGTCGTCGTCTTCAAATGCAGCCTCCATCTCGTCGTTCAGGATAGGATCTGTATGGGGATTTGGGAGGGGGGCATATCGAGCGGACATTGTCGATGATCAAACCCGAACAGCGAACAGCGAACAGGGCGTGGCTACGGGGCGCGGCTCAAGTTATGTAATCGTTTGATCCTCTGCATTCATTTGCATCTGCGTCTGCTCTAGTTTGACTTCTACAAACAACCGCCCCCTCAACTACCAACTACGACTAGGTCTTCCCCGCCTATTAAACAAGCCGCGCAGCTCCGATCAAGTGCAACTTCTGCACCCGACTACGCCCAACGTTGTCACGACCCTGGCGGTCATCGAACAAAGTCATTTCATCTCTCCTGACAACTCCCAAATGCCAATGCCCCTGCCCCTTTTCGGTAACGGTAAGACATCAGAGGAAAAAAAGACCGGCCTGGGAAAAATACGTCAGTTCGGAAGAATAGCCATGTATGACGGCAGCCCCGGTTCTGGACACCTACAAATCTGGTCATGTGCGGTACAGGTCGACGCGATTTGCCTCCCGGACAAGGCGATTGACACGGTGGCAGCTTTCCATGCGAGCCTCCATCAGTTGGCCAAAGAGTTCCAGGAGGCGGGTGCCTGTCTCGGCAGAGGCGTCTCGCCGCATGCGCCGGTGGCGGCGATGGAGGCTGTGCGGACCAATCCCTTCTAGTCTGAGTTTGAAGCTCTGTTTGCGCTGCATCCAGCGAGACTTGGGGTGCACTTTCCCCACTGATGGCGGGGGTGTCGTGGGCTCAGCCTTGATCGACTGCATCTCCGAATCCTCTGTGAGACCCGCAGATGAGTCAGCCGACGACGAAAGAGCTTTTGCCGTGGCGGCGGCGGTGATGGAATCACGACCCTTGGCCGTAAGAGCGAGCTCGAGCGCAGCACGAGTACGGTGTACCCAGAGGGATTCTTGCTGGTAGAAGGAGACAAGGGAGTTAAGGAGGACGACGGAAGTGTCCGCGGGGGCATCTGTAAGGGTCTGAGGGGGGGAGAATGGAGGGGTAGGAAGGGCTGTGGTGTGCTCTTGGACGGGAGAGTCGGTGAGCGTGAGAGTGGGCTTGACGTCAAGGGAGAGGAGTGACATGACGATATTAGGTTAGGGACGGGGGAGTGGAGAAAGGGAAGGGATGAAAGCGGGGGATGTGTGGAACAGAGGGCGGGTTATAAAATAAGGGAGAGTCTAGCAAGAGTCTCGACCGTAGGATCTAGTTCCAGGATCAGGATCAGGATCAGGATCAGGTCGATTCGATCCATCGTCGGTCGCGACGCTGCAGGGAACTGTCCAACCAACCAGCCAATGACAACGACGCCCTGCCTCGAGCCTCGAGCCAATCCCAATCCCGGCCGAGGTCCAGCCAATCCCGGCCTAGACCCGCCCTCCGGCCAACCATGTTACTCCTCGCCATCATCCTCCTCTTCGCCACCCTCTCCCTCGCAAATCCCCTCCGGCTCTACCATCGTATCCTCGTTCCATCCCTACCTGAGCCCTCCTTTACAAAGCGAGGCTCAATCCTTTCAGATCCCACCGGCAACCCCCGTATCGACTCTCTGTCCACCGTGCAACACGCGCTTCCATTGGCCGAGACCTCTGCACACGTCACAAATGCCCTCTACCAATTGGCTCTCGACCCCGGCCAGAGTGATTCCCTTTGGGTCATCTCCTCCATCAAAGCAGTAATACCTTGTTTCGTAATTTCCTAAAGCGTCCCTGTTCATTTGCCTTTTTCGCAGTGCCACCTTGTCAATGCCACTAAAGAGCACATTGTCATCCACCTCCCCTCCCCCGGTGGCACCCCGTTTGCGCTTGATTATTTTGTCGACCCGATCCCGTTAGATGGCACCTGCCCTCCTGGTCAGGCATTTGGTTCCACTCTACCCTTACCTCAGCATGCCACGATTACCTTTTCCCTCCCGCGCCAACCACCTTTGTCCGTCATCATTATTCACACCCCAAATTGGCCCTTGCTGAAATTTCTCTTATAGACCCGAGCTTCGTATTCCCCCGCCCCTGACTGCAACTGGCGATCCTGTCCCAGTGGAGCCAGAAAAGACATTCCTGCAAAAGTATGGGCTCTACATTGTCATTGCCCTCGGGGCTCTCCGTGCGTTTCACTTCCTAACTTCTCTTGGTCATCGATCATCCCCCTCATACTCATACCTCACTTGCGTTAGTTATTGCTCCCGGTGGCGAAGAGGGCCCTCGAGCATCATGATTTTTTCTGTGTATTCGTACCATTTTATGTTGGCCTTTGGGAGCAGGGTAGACTAGAACACGTTCCTCCACGTGGTCATCTCCCGTTCCTTCTGATTACCTTGGCCAATGCACACGTACGAATAGAACGTAATCGCGTCATCTCCGGAAAATTTCCGTGCATCCTGACGTGGGTCAACTTAACACTTCACCGCGGGGTAGCGAAGTTGTTCAGTTTATACGATGTGATAAATGTCTCTATGTGAACCGCGCGATTACAATCGTTATCGACTCAGGACACATCATTCATGCCATTCACAATCCGTCCGGTGGTTCCAGCAGACACGCCTGCACTTTCTCGCATCTGTCTTCTCACTGGCGATGGCGGGAAATCAGCCGAGACTCTGCATAGGCATGTTGAACTGCCCGGCCTGGCCTGGGCTCTGCCCTACGTGTTACTTCCGTCGAAAATTGCGCATACATGGGGCTTTGTTCTCGTGGATGATGCGGCATCCAACGATGACCACACCACGACGGCCATAAAGGGATATATCCTCGGAACGTCGGACACGCGAGCGTACGAAGCAACGACTGAGGCAGATTGGTGGCCTACCCTACGAAATCGCTTCCCGCTCGAAAGCGATAGAGATGAGAGAACAACGGCAGATCAAGAATACATCGATCTATTTCATCGTGGGCCTGACCCGGCACTCGAGGCATGTTTGGCGGTGAGCCCTGCGCACATGCACATCAACCTACTTCCAGAGATGCAGAGACGCGGTTGGGGACGGAAAATGATCGGATGCGCTGTGGACCATTTGCAAGGGAGAGGAATTGGCGCGGTTTGGGTTGGGATGAGCGAGAGGAACACGGCGGCGAGGAAATTTTACGAGAAGTGTGACTTCGAGGGAATCAAAGGCGCGCCGGATACGATGATGGCATTCGAGTATGACGTCAGTGGTCGTATAAGTGAATTGAATCGGTTTGAATGAAATGCGCCGACATGTCTTTTGCCAACGAGTCAGACGAGGACCAACACCGCGGGCCTCGTGTCCACTTCGGAGATGCTTCGCAGTCGGTGTCGCATGCTCAGCCTATTAAGGCTCTTTTGATGCCGCGCCCCGACGTCGACCGTGACACACCCCCCAACGTCAGCCTCAGCCGCCCACAACCCGATGGCAGGACCTCCCCCCAACGTTTCACTAATCCGTTTGGCACTGCTGAATGGAAACCCGACAACCCCATATCCAACCCCGCGCTGGACGGCGTCACCCTATATCACACACAATTACCTGTCAACGGCAGCGGTACCCTCGATGCCCATCGTGATGATATTCTCGAACCAGGTCGAGACAATTCCCACACATCTCAGGCCGAGATGCCACTCGCACGTGATAGCTATCTCTGGTCTTCGCATCAGCATCCTTACGATATCGATCCCCCTTCGAGCGTATACGACAACGCCACGTTCCGTCCGAGGCGTCCCACCACGGATTTTCCAGGAACCCGGCGTGACAGCGCCAGCGAGGGCTCTACTCGGCTCTTGCCGCCGCGCTATTCCTCAGGGGACCCCTTCGACGAGCCCTTGACTCACACGCCGCGGAGGTATCGGGGCGGGTTTGCCAACATGCTCGAACTATGGCGCGTGTACTGGCAGCAGGCTCCGGATCAGTCCGAGTTCGTCGTCCCGTACGATGCGCTGCTTGGTGAGGGTCATTCCCGCCCTGGGCTAGCGCGATCGCAATCCAGTTTCGGATATGACCCCGACGACCCGAAGATCACCGGAATGAAAAAGTTGTCGCAGTACGATCCCGAAGACGCTGAGAACCAGTGCAGACAAGAGATGAATCTTCAGTACATGTCTTACCGCCAACGTCGCAAGGAAGCGCAAAAGATAAAAATACAGTTTAATGTAACTTGTAAATTTGGTTTCTTCCGAGCTCGTCCGCGCTGTCATCTGGTGTACTGATTTTCCTCGCTTCTTCCTCAAAAATTTCCCTCCTCGGTTGTTAGCTATTCTCAGCCGCCAGCAATTCATAATGAAACTAGCTCGCTGTCTTATGGCATTCGGGGCTCCCTCGCATCGCATCGAGTCGCAACTCGTGGCTGCTGCTCGCATACTTGAGGTCGATGCCGAATTCATTCACCTTCCAAACCTCATCATTGTCTGCTTTGGTGATCCTGAGACAAAGACGTCAGAGACACATTTTTTGCGATGCAGCGGCCGCCTCGCCCTCGGGAGCCTACAGAAAGTGCACCAGATCTACCGGCGCGTGGTTCATGATGAGATGAGCGCGCGTAAGGCGACGGAGGAGCTTCTACAGATCCTCGAAAGCAAGCCAATCTACGGGCTATGGACGAGGTGCTTTATCGCTTTTTGGCTGTCTGCACTAATCTGTCCCTTGGCTTTCGGCGGCTCGTTTTTGGACATGTTCGTGGCTGGTTTTGGGGCCTTTGTGCTGAGTGCTTTGCAGCTTACCGTCGTCATGAAGAGCACGCTGTACTCGAACGTGTTTGAGTGAGTTTGACCTTCCCTTCCTTTTGTGGGTGCTAAGCCCTGAACATTCCATCGACAAGGATTACGATCGGTATCTTCATCTCGTTTCTCGCCCGTGCCCTCAGTAGCTTGCACAGCCAGATTTTTTGCTATTCGGCTATCTCGTCGGCTGGAATCGTTGGTATCCTTCCCGGCTATCTCATCTGTATGTTTTCTCGATATCGGATTAAGTATTACGTCGCTCAGCTGTCGATCAGTGTCGAGTTCATTGGAACTGGCTTCTAAGAATATTCTCTGTGGCTCTGTCAAGATGGTCTATGCCCTCATTTACACACTCTTCCTTGGCTTTGGTCTCCAGATAGGCTCCGACCTGTACTTACTCTTCGATGCCAGCACTCGACACCATCTCGCCAACATCAACGCTGCGCTGACTCGAACTATCATCTACACTGGCAACTTCATTGTGGATGATGGCATCTCGACACCCTCAGAGCTACCATCTCTTGGTTCATTCACGTTTACGGATGGCTCGGCACCCTCACCTATGCACATGCGTGAAGGTTGTTTTCGCCCTCCAGAGTTCCAATGGTATCTCCAGCCCTTCCCGTTCTGGTCCCAATTCATCACCGTTCCACTCTTTTCAATACTCAGCTCATTGAGCAACCTGCAGCCATGGCGAGACCTAGACCTTATTGTCATGGTCATCATCTCTTGTATTTCTTTCGCCGCGAATAAGGCTGCGAATCACCGCATCTTCAATAGGTCGGATATTGTGTCGGCGATTGGCGCGTTCGCCGTCGGCTTACTGGGCAACATTTACTCGCGTATGTTTGGAGGGACTGCGTTTACCGTCATGGTCACAGGCGTGCTCTTTTTGGTTCCTGTACGTCCTGTTTGATCTCGGTTACGTTTACGTTCCAAGGCCACTATTAAATTGCACAAACTAACAATTTTTTTTATCTCCCAAGTCGGGTCTCTCCCAGGCTGATGGAGGAGCGATCACTGCATCAGGCAATGGGATTGACATCGGAAGTGCTATGATAGCCGTCACCATCGGTATCACCGTCGGGCTCTTCATGAGCCAAGCACTTGTGTACATGTTTGGAAGTAGGAAGAACGCGGCCATGTTTTCGTTCTGACTTGACACAGAAGTGTGTTGCTTATACGGTTCGCAACATTTGTTTTCGACGAACACAGCAGCAATCCCTTAGTTACACGCATGTTCAGGCGCCTACGTGACCAAACTCGTCCATTTGCGCTCATTTTTCTAGTTAGTTATGATTATCTTGTTTAGTCCCTTTCTGGGACAGCGCCCGGAAGTGAATCGTTTCGGCGTTACATTGCCGCTCGAGAAATGCCATGTGTCTAGGCACCAGTTTCATGCGCGTACGCGCATCGCTTCCGCGCTCGTCCCCGTGCTCAGCGGATATCATGTGTAATCGCGGCTGACCAACCTGACGGATTTCTCTTTGGAGGTATTGGGATGTCACATGCCGCGGTTTGTTAGAACTTTCAAATAAATCAAATAATACATTACCTCCGAGGAAGGGTCTCGTGATATATGGAGTAGCTTGGCGAACATCCGTACATGCTAAAACAAGTTGTTGTGATCCGCGATGTGAACGCATCCAACGGCGCCAGCGACCGGTGACTCGAGGAATGAGGCAATGAGGAATAAGGACGACTTCACACAAAGTGTTATGCACTCAGCTCCAGCCGGTGACCGGTGTGGAACACACACTGGCCATTTCCACGTGTAAAAAGGTATCAATATTCTGCTGCAAAAGTGATACTGTACACTAAAGTACACAGTACATGCATTTTTTGTGTGCCCGTCTTTCTTGCATTCTTGCATGTGCACCTCCCTCTGTTCTAAGCTACTCTACATCGGGTTTTCGGGGCAGGCGAGTCTAGAAACGTACAGCCGGCGACTTTTCCACGCTTTCGATCGGCACTTTATGGCCCACCAGGGTGCGAATGTTATTAATTCCGTATCTATGCAGTGAAATTTCCGGTAATTAGTGCGTGTGCTGTAGGGAACGAAGAGAGGGTCGTATCAGAAGTACGATCGAACACACCTGATCATCGTTGGTCGCTCGAGGGAGATGCCCCATCCGTGCACATGCACGCCTTTCGGGAAACCCATGGGCTCGAGCATTTCAGGACGGAACATGCCGCTGTTCCCCACCTCGACCCACTTGTTTAGCATAGGATGGAACGCGAAGATCTCAAGCGACGGCTGTTTAGAGAAAACGTTTTTTTGTTGGTTTACAACTCAGAAGCCCGCCAAGTAACAAGAGTGTTGGAAATCCCCCACCTCTGTGTATGGGTTGTATGCGGGCTTGAAGCGGAGGTTCTCGATGCCCATTTTTCTGAAGAATACACGCATGAAACCTGCACGTCGGGGGGAGGCTTCGTGAGCAACGAGGTGACACGCGCGCAGGGAAAGCACGCGCACGAACCAATCAGATCAGCCAACGTGAGTCCACGGTCGGCGACAACACCTTCGACCTGGTGAAACTCCGCCAGGTGCGTCGCATCCATGGTCTCGTTCCGGAATACGCGATCAATGCTGAACAGCTTGGCGGGACGGAAGCCGTCGTCAGCGAGACCTTCCTTACGTTCGATGCGTCCGGATGTCCCACCAACATCGTACTCCTCTTCGTCCTTTGGTAACTCGCCACGACACCGTGCTGCGAGTTTGTAAAGCATGTGTGCTGACGATGCAGTCGTATGAGTGCGGAGAAGGAGTTTGTGCGACTCGGCGTCAGACCACGGAGCACGGTATCCGACCGAACTGTATCCACCGTGCTCATGGACTCTGGAGACTCGCTCATAGTAATCACGCCGCGGCGAGAGTGACTTGATCGGATCAGAGAGGTAGAACGTGTCTTGCATTTCGCGAGCGGGGTGCTGCTGTGGGACAAAGAGCGCATCAAAACACCAAAATCCAGACTCGACAAAGGAGGATGTTGGCATCTCAGCAAAGCTGAGTACGAGATGAACTGATCAGTTACGGTGTAGATCGAAGTGTCTGCGATGACGCACCCCATCTCGAGGAAGATGTTTCGCATCTCCTCCCGCACTTTGAGAAGGGGATGGAGCGCGCCACCATTGGGGTAAATGCCCTCGGCATCAAAGTTGTACTTTTTGAAATGTGCAGATTTCCAAGCCCCACTAAGAAATATTCGGTCGGTTCCCGATGAACAGGCGTCAATGGCACGCACGATGTTATCATCTCAACTGTGAGATCGGTCTCTGGCTTGGCAGTTGAAGTGCTGAAGTTCGGTCCCTTTCGGACTGTGAACCATTGGCCCTTCCTGCATGGCTGTTAACGTGAGGGGAGGAATGATCTGAAAAAAAACTGCAGACTTTTGGACGATAAGTTTTCGCTTCCTGAGATCGGCGAGGTTCTTCTCGCCCGAAGAGAGAGTACCGGTAGCGTCTACCTCGCGGAGTTCCTTCTGCGTCGTGTCTTCTATCGACGGTACCTTGAGAAGCACAAGGCCAGCGCATCAGCGGCACGACGTGAAACGGAACACCGCGAACAGACCGCTTTAACAAGACCGCCACCATCCTTTGTGATCCAGCCGTTTTTAAAGGCGCGTCCTTGACCAACCTTTGCGGCCTCATCTCCGATGATGGTTTTTAGCGCGGCCGGCAGGATAGGCGAGCCAGCGCCCTTGGCGGGGAGAGCCGCCCAGACGCGAGCTTCGTGAGAGCCGTGAAAGGCAATCTGGGCGCCTTCGGGGGTGAGGGCATGAGAGAGTGTCTCACGGGACTCATAGTGGATCATCTGCAGGGCAAAAGAAGGCTCGGGAATGGACAATTACGGGGGACGATAGATCGGTACCTCTCTGCTGAGGAGGGAGTTGAGTGCGCCCAGGATGGCAATCTGGGACTCTCCATCTGCAGCGGGGGAGGTTGCACCAGGAAGGACGAGCTGGCGTGTGTCGAGGATGGGGCCGTGGACATCGAGGCGGGTGAGGAGGAACTGTTGGATATGCTCAGCCATGATGTGTGTGAGCGTGTGAGTCATCATATCATATCTATCATCATGTTGTTTTATTTGTCAGCAAGCGAGGCTGACCAATTCGTCTTATGCGTCGTAGCCGGCCGGTGAACATTACATTACATTACATGGTCGGTGGTACATCTGACCATTCCCCCAACCTTTTCTCCTCCCTTGCATGGCTGACCTTTCCCCTCCCCCTCCTCCAATGCGCCATCGTGCTTCTTCTACCAACCTCCGTCCTGCCCTCACCCTCGCCACACTAGGTTCACGCCCCAAAGCATGTGCCCTTTTGGGTTCAATGCCTCCGACTCCCCCCGTGACCGCTGACTTCCGCAAGGTGGCACAACCACTCGCGTATCCCTCGAGGCTGTCCTCCCTCCTAGACAGATGTCGGGAACTGTTGCACTTTGATTCCCATTCCCATCTTCCGTCCCATTCACATTCAATCCCCTCTTCTCCCCGTTCCCCCACTGAAGATTCCCTTCTTCCAATGTCGACCACGTTAGGAGACCATGTGGAGGAAAAACAGTCCGTTCTTACCAATCCCCCACTATCCCATTCTTGGTGGCGGAATACGCCTTCGGTTGGGTTTCTGATATCTTTCCATCTGGTCACGCGAGCGCTCATATTCTCTTATGCCAGATTCACGCACCCATTTTATTTGTGATCACACTATTCCCAGTGTCAACTGCCCTCGTAGTGATCGCTTTCTGCTCCCTCCCTTTTACCTTTTCATGGCCCCAAAATTTAGCAGACCTTGCCCAACTGGGGCGTGATCTTCACGGTTACTCCCAAAGCGGCCCTGGGGCCTTGGCCCATGTTATTGGTATCGTCTCGGCTGCAACCATTTGGATGCACGCATGGTCTGTTCCAGGGAGCGTTCTATGGGTAGGTCGTACTCTCTCCTTCCATTCGTCGAATATTTTTCCTCACCAGCCTTTGTTTTTTTTTTTTTTCGAACAGAATGTTCTTGCCGGCGCTCTCTTTTCCCCTTTCCTAGCAACCCTGCTTCTTGCAGTGCTTACAACCATCGGATCCATTCTCGCAACCCTCCTCTCGGCTCCTCTTTCTCCCTTTCTCACCCGCTTTTTCCCGCGGCCCCTAGCTTTGGCGCGTAGTGCCTTTGAAGCCGACTCGGGAGTGAGTACCAAGGCCGCATCACCGGCTTGGGTAAGACTAGCAGTCTTACGACTGATCGGTATCATACCTTGGTCGGGCATCAATGTCGCCTGCGGTGTCCTCAGTGTCGGCTTATGGGACTGTTTTCTTGGCACTTTCATCGGCGCTATTCCATGGACTGCTGTAACATGCCAGGTTGGTGCTGGGCGCCTTTTTATTGGGATCGAATACGTCATTGATTTTAATCATCCTTAGATCGGGGATATCCTTCAGACGTTCGCGTCAACTCCTTCACCAAATCCACAAACCATCTCATCTGTTCTCGCTTCGCCGTCTATTATCATTAAACTCGTATTCCTGTCATTTTTATCTCTTGCACCCATCCTCGGCCGCGACTATCTGAAAGCATGGCTCTCACCAGCAACGTTGGGCATTGATGGACAAACCGAGAAACCCATTTCACATTGGGTGTGGATTTCAGATTGGCGCACCAAAGTTCGTCTACCGTCACGACCACAAACTCCCCGCGATTTGGAGCGCGAGTTGGAAACATCTGTAGCTGAGAAGATGCAGCTGCAGCAGGAGACCTTATGACCACTGCACGATATGTCTTTTGATGCTTTTGGTTCAATTATTTATTTCTTCGCGCTTTCACGCTTCCTCTGCAAAGAGCACTCACCTGCGCCAAATTTCTGCATTTCTACATCATTCACGCACCTTACGGATGAAAGGCCACGTAGAACTAGGTATATATACATTGCTTATCTGACCAATGATTCCCCTATTTGTTACACCCCCTGGTCATCTCGCTGTTTTTCGTATTCGATATTCTACATAGTTGCTAGTTGGTTGCTTACGCACTTAATGATCACAAATTACATGCAATTTCCAAGTCCACGTGTTAACCGCGATGGTCAGCTGATGATCACCTGCCCTTGCCATTGTTCATCGCCTCGCGCCTCGACCCCTTTTCTCTGCTCGACGCACGGAAAACATGCCTGGACCATGCTCTATGCCGTATCAGTTGTTTCCACGCTCAAAACAATACATCTCCATATGTTTGAAATCGCCTGGCCTCGCCTTGCTTTGCTTGTGTCCTCGTGTGTGGCAGGCCCCTTTCCACCCTTTGAGAACCCACCGGCCACATTTCCCAAACCTGGCGACTTGCTCTGTGTCCCTTTACACACGTCCTCGCTTTTCATCGACTCTCTTCTGTTTCTTTATATCCTCCCTGCTAATCATTCTAGTTCTGGTTTCTCACCTCCCTGGTTGAGAAGTATTAATCTATCGATGGCTGCCGCTATCGCCCCCCTCAACCCTCGTGGAATGAGCTGGCGAAAGCCCGTGCCTGTTTTCATACCAACCCCACCAGCTTCCCGTCCAACCTCGGACACCTCGTTCACTCTTACATCCTTGATCCTAGGAGGAAATGTGGATAAACGACCAACGGATGAAAAGTCACTGGACAACCCTCCACCGGTGAGTCAAAATTTTGCATTACTGCCTGTGAACCCAGGGCAAGCTCATCCCCTCCAAGATGCCAGATAATTGGCGTAATGTCATTGGAGGTGCCACTCTGGATGTTAAAGATGATAGCAGCCGCTCTCAGGGTGGAGCGAGCTCCGTGATACACAAGCCAACATCGGTCTATGTAGTACGTTCCTGGCGCCCAATTGGAGCAAATCTGATTCACTAATCAACCCTTCTAGGAGTTAGCTCGGAGTGCGTCAGCGATGACGGAAGACTTCCGCTGTCACTCTTCTCGGTCTCATCGGACCCATGTTTACAAACCCACTCTCCCAAAGGCATGTTGCGCTTTTCAAGCTTTGTCAGTTAGTAAGACTGCTTACAATTTTGATAGACATATCGTCCCCCGACGCCACCTATACCATCTTCAAGGCGACCCAAGTCAGTTTCTGTTGTTCCTGGCATATTAGAACCCCAAACATCGCTAGGGCATCATCCCTACCGGGTGGTACGTACTCTGCTCGGATAATATACCACTGACCCAATGCATCCTCCGCTTTTCCAGATCTTTCCCGACCCGCCAGCTCTGATCATGAAGGACTCTCATCAGACGTTACACCATTCTCCGTCCCCTTCCCTTTGTATGTCCGAAGTCACGCGCGTGCCAGCATCTGTCACCCACAAACATAGCGTGCATTCGTTGACGTCATCTGAAGGACACACTGTGGTTTCATCTCACATGGAGCTGGGTTCCTGGTATCTTCCCGACGATCTGCAGGCAGAATGGGATTTGGGGCTAACGGTTGGCCAACAAAATGGTACGAAAGCGGTAACTGTGCACAAAGAGGCCAATGGACAATCCGTGTTACCGATGCACTGCGTCCCCGCTGCGCGACTCAGGAAGACGCAGAAGCAGCGATCATGCTCGGCCACACTGTGGAACGCAATGGCTTTTATTGGTCGGGCCATCACCTCCGTGTTCAAGACGAACCCTGTAGAATCTGAGCCTGCCACCTGTTGAATTACTTGCTGTGACAGGACTGACGCTTGTGTATAATTGTTGTAAATTGTAAATTATTAGAAGACAGACAAAAAGTATAAAGTATTCAGTTATTCACGTGATCCTGTGGTGTGAGGCTGCGCTGCGTTTACCGAGGCCGAGAACAACGGCTGACAGACAAGGACAAGCATACCGGTCGACAACGTCAACAGAAGACAAAAGGACAAGCTCATGTTGATGAGCAACTAACCATCTCTCGAAACCCCTGCTCGCAATCCGAACATTGTTCAGACCATGTCCGAGTCCTCCGCTCAAGGCTCTAAGCGTGCCGTTTATGATGGCAGCATTTCTGGAGCTCAGGACCGCCCACACATACCCCGCCTCCGCTCGGATCCACCCTCGTATCATCCGTTGCCACATTCACTGGAGGAATTTCGCGCACAAGAGGGTCTCGAGTACCGGAAGGCACGTTTACGCGCACTGTGGAAGCAGCTCCTCACTGCGCTTGACGCCGCGAACACGGACTCGGACGTGGCGCTATCCCCTGTGCGGGGCACTGTTCTCACCACAGAGAGTGCGCGGCAGATGCGGAAGATGTATGAGAGGGAGCTCATGGGCAGCTGCAGCAAGAAGTCCTCGGGGGGGCATATTGGATGGAAGGAGTTTAAAAAGTATGCACTGGACAAGGAAGCCGGTCAGTCCGTCTCCTCCCTTCACCCCCAAACGTATAAAAAGCATGGCGCGCGTGGCTCAATGGACGTTGTGATCAAGAGCTGTGGCATATCTTCCACGAAGAACTGGACATAGACAGCAATGGCCACCTAGATGCCGAGGAGTTGACCGTCGCTCTGCAGAAAGCGGGTGAGCCGTTTGTTGCATATTTCCTCTTGGCATCACGGGCCCTGCTCAATTTGTGAGGTCCATCCCGCCAGGTGTACAAGTGTCCCCGTCGATACTGTCCGACTTTATGACGTCCCTCACTGCCTCTCCCCATTCCCACTCCATAAGCTTTCAAGAATTCCGCGACTTTCTGCTGTTGCTCCCCCGAAGGGCATCTACGAAAGAGATATACCAGTTCTACGAGGTGCGCAAATTCCTCGGTGACGATGGCCGCGGTGCTGCGCGTGTCACGATGGAGGGTACGTTTTCCTTCGCTTTACACGTGGTTGGCTCGGCTGTTCGATTTTTACGAATTCGTGCCAAAAATCCCCCGCAGGTGATGTCAGCCTGAGCGCAGAAGACAAACCCCCAGATTACCTTATTTATCGTCCTCCCGCTATCGAGCAGATTCCTCTGATGGATCACGATCTCCGACCGAACGATGCAGAACATGTACAGGACGAGGGAGACAACGACCTCCTGCTTGAGGAACACCACCACATTGAGGATGACCATCACGGCTGGCTAGGCGGCATGACTGCGCTCAAATTTTTGGCTGCTGGGGGGGTTGCGGGAGCAGGTGAGAGACATCGCAACGTGTCTGCTAGCGCTATCTCATCAAGCGCGATTTGGCCCGCGAATTTAGTCTCGCGGACGTCTACAGCTCCGTTTGATCGTTTGAAGGTTTTCCTCATAACTAGGCCCCCAGATCTCGGTGGTACTTCCCTACACCCAGGTGCTAGCGTTCGGGGCGCCAAGGCGATAATGTCTGCCGTCGCGCGAATATATGCGGAGGGCGGCATCGCCGCTTTCTGGGTGGGTAATGGACTGTCCGTCGCAAAGATCTTCCCGGAGTCTGCAATCAAATTCATGACGTATGAAGCTTCCGTATGTCCCGTCTCGTCCTGGTGGTTGGGGGTGTGCTTTCTGAAGAGGTGGGTCCGCAGAAACGCTTCTTTGCGCAATATGTGGACAATGTAGAAGATATCCGAGAGATTAGCGGAACGAGTCGCTTCCTGTCAGGAGGCATCGGCGGCATCACAAGTCAACTTAGCGAGTCTCCCTTCCCAGCGCTGAGAGGCATTCCATTGACTTTGGCAGTAAGGCATATACCCGGTTGAAACTTTGAAAACGCAGATGATGAGCAGTACTGAGAGGAAGAAAAATCGTTCGCTTGCTTCAGCTGCGAAGCGGCTCTGGGCATTAGGTGGCTTTAAGGCATATTATCGTGGACTGGGGGTGCGTAAATGACGTATCCACCTTCGTTCAAGCCGCTCACTCTCAACAGGTCGGCTTAGTTGGCGTATTCCCGCATGTCATTGCTTTCCAAGCAATCCTGCAGCTGCTCACAAACTTCTTAGATACTCCGCCATTGACATGAGCACGTTCGAGGCTCTCAAACTAGCCTATCTGCGCTCCACCGAGAAAGAGGAGCCCGGCATGCTCGCCTTGCTTGCTTTCGGGAGCATATCTGGAAGTGTGGGCGCTACGATGGTCTACCCACTCAATCTTGTGCGTACGCGGCTGCAAGCGTCTGGTTCATCCGGCCATCCGGAGCGCTATTCTGGCATAGCGGACGTCGTCAGAAAGACGTACGGACGAGATGGGTGGCGTGGTTTTTACCGTGGCTTGGTACCAACCCTGGCCAAGGTGCGTCCTTTCAACATATTCGGGGTCAGCCGTTCTTCATACCCGCCATGCAGGTCGTTCCTTCGGTTTCGATATCTTACATGGTGTACGAACAGAGCAAACGAAAGTGAGCGTTCTCTCGAACGTTTTTAGCGTAACTTCTGTGAACTTAAACCCGCAGGTTGGGCGTATAGCCAAAATTATCTTACTATATGTATACTTGCATCTTTAGATATTGCGCATCGTACATCACAGCCATACAGACACTCGTTTATGGTTACCTACCACTAAGCAGTATCCCATCCATTTGCATTTGCATTACGTTACGGAACGGATTACTTCAGCCTTCCATGATCACGATTACGCTTGCGTTTGATATGCCGCGCCCGCGCCAAGAACTCTAGAGCTTCGTGCACCTGTAATTCAGCTCAGCGCTGTTGACGTAGACGACGCAGATTCTGGGAGATACTACACCATGGAATACAACCCCAAGTATCCACAACCTTTCACATTTTCTGACGCCCTGACGTTCGACCCTACCACGATCACCGAAGGTTCTGCTTCCAAATCTACTATTTGTTGTTGTGTTCTGACTATTAAACGAACGAACCCAAAAAAAAATTGATATCCGTGCTCGCGCCCCGTTTTGGTTCTAGAAATCACACGTCTGCAAAATTCTCTGCGACATTTGAAGCGTACGCAGGACGAATTGCGCGCATATTCCGATGACGATCCCGAGGTGGTGCAGGCCCTGAAGGAGAACGAGGCAGTCATGTCTGTACAACTGTCATCATCTGTACATCCGCAACGCCCTTTCTGATCGTGTGGTTGTCGTGCTTTGAAACACAGCGCGTCTCAGGAAGAGCGGGTCAACATGCTAAACCTTGCGCTGATCGAGAAGCGCGTGATCACTTCCAGCGGCCATTACGAGCTGACGCTGAGCCCCCCCGTTGCTGTTGCCCCGCATCCACCAGCGCCTCCTTCGGACGCCGTTATAGACGAATTACATGATGCCAATGATGGAGGCGTTATGCTTTGACTGCCCGTGCATATGAGTGTATGGTGTATTCTATTTTATTTTTTTGCAATTGTTGTATTTGGCCAAATTTCTTCTATCTGTTCACACTCAACTAGCATCTTTTTATTTCATGACAATGAAGCAAATGAGTGAAACAGAAAAACTGCATTAATTCGACCGCAGACACCCCAGAATTGTCACACATAGGAGGCAATCGACTAGGAGGAGGATCAAAGGGAACCAGCCCAAGACAAATGTGCAAAGACAAGCCAGCCAGGATGTTCCCAGAAGTGTGTTGTCTCTTTATTTCCGTTTGCGGGGCCGGGGTTTCGGCTGCTCTGGCTCAGCCTGATATAATGGAGGGAGGGAAAACTATGGATATTGATATAGACTGTTCAGACTCACCGTACGTTCAGACGTTTGAGGTCCTTGCTTCCGGCAGGATTTCTGGCACATGCATTGGGATTATCGTTGCACTGCACAAAAATGACGTGACGAACTGGACGCCTCTGCGGCCTTGTTGTATCACTGTGATTACCCGAGTCCCCGTGCGAAGTCTGAGACAGTGGGCGACCGTGTTTCCCTAGCATCACGATCCGAGGTGCATTGCTTGCAGGGCCTCCCAGCAGAGGACTAGATATATGCGTGGCACCCTCGCGATTACTTGTTGACGCGCTTGGAACGGTGGCATATGAAGACTGCGCCCCTTCGTGATCAGGACCCCTGGGTAGCTCTATCGACGCCTGCAATGGATAAGCAACGGACCACGTGCTATTGATAACGCTCTGGGAAACAGCATTGATCAATACTGTCCTAGCCTAGGAACAGGGGCATAGAACTGACTACCACTTTTTCTGCATCTGCCTTGCTGATTGTTGGTATCGGCGGACTGCTGGAGGGTGCAAGGTTGGAGAGATTCAGGATTGACTGTGCTTCATTCCGGGCTGTAAGCTTTGGATCCTACAAAATGAGGCACGCGGTTTAATTCCTCAGTCTTGGTGGACACACCTCCGATTTCAGGTAGCGTGCAAGTCCCTTTTTTAAGCTCGTTATCCTGGCTTCCTGCTCTGCAATTTGGTTGTCTCGCTGTGTGTACGTTTGCCCTTCCGGAAGGGGAGATGGAGGAACATAATTGCTTACACGCCGTAGCTCATTTTGTTTATCCATAATCCGCTTCTCGTGGAAAGACCGCGATTCCTCTAAGAGGCGGTTCACAAATGTCCTTTCTTCGACATTCTGCAAGAACTTGGTCTAATTTGGGAAAATTTAAGACACCCTGCGACTTACTAAATCATTTGTATCATAACGCGCATTTAAGTTGTTACTTCTTTCAAGAAGCACAGAATTTTCTGCTTGAAGAGCATGGTTTTGGATAGTAAGGCCCTGAAACCGAGTACCCAGTTCAGAATATGATGTCTGGATGTTCTGCACCTGCTCCCTTAGCGTCGTGAGTTCACTCTGTGCAGTGGTCAGCAGGTCGCGTAGGTCATCTGCGTCTTTGCTAGCGTGGACCCTTTCTCGGTCCGCTTGTAGCATTCGCTCCTGAAGTGCTTGTATACGAGAATTGCTACCATCCCGTTCATCCTTTAGCCTATTTTCGTATTCGCTTCTCGTGGTCATGGCAAGCTCTTGCTGGTTTTCGAGCTGACGCCTACATTCTTCGACAGATCTTTGTAAGCAACTGTTCCGTTCTTGGATAGCGAACACCTCCTGGCGTAGCTTTCCTGTTTCTGCCTCCAACTTAACCTTAAAGCAATAAGTCAGAACAATACAAGCCCCCCCCAAAAGGCTTCTTACTGCGAAAGCACCCTCGGCAGCAATTAGGCGTTCCTGAGGGCAGTGAAGAAATAGTGACATCCTCTACTGATAAAAGGTTACCTGTATATCTCCATGGCACTCTCTGGCCAATTTGAGAGACGCAGTCTGGTCGTCGAATCTCTCTTGAAATGCGTAGCATCTCATTTGCAGTTGCACAAATCTACGAATTGTAAGCGATGATATTCGAGGAGTCGCATGCTGTAGTAGACCCTCACCGATCATGTTCTTGTTTGCGCTCATCAGAGATCTGCTGTATTTCATCTCGAAGTGCCTTTATTTGTGCCTCTATCGCTAATTTCTCCGCATTCAAACGCCCAACTGTCGTACTGAGCAATGTTTCGCGCTCATTCGATGTTTCTCGGACGGTGCGAAGAATGGCGTTCTCGCTGATGTGGTCTTCTAGTTCTTGTTTTCTAATTATGACTTCATGTTCTAGGGCGTGACATCTACGGTAGCAGTGAGTGACGTCAAGTTACCACGTCCACTCACTCACCTGCCATTCAATTCGCCAATCGTTTGCAGTTGCTCTGCCAAAGTCTTCCTGAGAGTCGTCAACTCCGAGCGCTGGTCGCTTGATGAAGATAACACTGTAAAAACCCTATCATACATTAATACCTCTGCACGCCAAAACCTATATATAGGGACTGACTCTTCCTTCAAGGAAAGGAGGGAAGAAACAGTGCTCTCCCTTTCTTTCAGGAGAGCTCGCATCTCCACATTCCTGCCATGTTGTTCAGCCAACCAAAAATCCCATTCAGCTTGGCTTCGGTGCTCACTCCTTCTGTAGTGCGGCCGAAACCAACGCCTTCTCGTTGACATCCAGGGCTAGTTCCTCCGCACTGCATCTCAACAGTTAAGGACAAAAACATTTGAAAGAATCACAACCTCACCGTTTCTCAAGTTGAGCTGTGTTCTCCTTCGCAAGTGCACACGCTGACAAGACATCAGAGAGCTCCTTTTGAGTGGCATCAAGTTTGGTGGTGCGAGCGGCAACTAATAAATCTAGAATCACCTGAGTAATAGTTGCTAGTTGTATGGTGTCGAGATAGACTTACTGGCACTGTGGAGGTCATCCAACGCAACTGTCAACGCGTTTATCTGGCTTGATTGAGTACGTTCTGTGCTCTGAACTCGCTCCATAGCTTCGACATATTGAGATGTAATGTCCGTCAACTTATCGCGGAGAAAATCATTCGCTTTCCGAGCTGCGGGCAGGCGTCAGATAAGCAACAAAAGAAAATCACGATGACTGGCCGTTAACGCATTCTAGTTCGAGGTCGCGAACAACCACTTTCAAATCCGCTGCTTTGGCCACTTCTTCCATGAGGTGCTGGAACTCTACTTGGCGTCAAGTGCAGCGTAAAAGCGAAGAGAGAAGACCTGACTCTGTGAACTGTCCTTGATTGTAGCCCGTAAATCAGTAATATCTGGAAGGGCCAATCGAGCTTGCGAAGCAAAAGCGAAAGACTCATTAGATTGTGCCTTGAGTAACGTAAGCTCCGTATGCAGCTCAGAGAGCCTGTTCTCTGGGTAACGAGGTCGCGACGTGCAATTGGCTTGACATACCTATTCGAGATCGACTCGGCTGATCGCTTCATCACTTGCTTCATGTTCTTGAAGTGGGCTTGAGTATCCGCGGCCTCTTTTTGACTAGTCGCCAATTCGATGCGTAAGCGGTCATTTTCGCCCCGCTAACAGTTTGGCTTTGGTGAGTGTATGTGAAAGGGACGAGCAGCTCAAACCTGGCGTTCCAGTTCATCTTTTACAGACCTGAGTTCCTTGAAGCTCATCCTGATCGAGACAGGAATATCATCTTCACCGCCTTCTTCAACTTTTGGTGTGATGCCCGAGACCATGCCCGATCCGGTGGATATGTGTCGTACTTCTAATTGGTGCCTCGAGGACGTGAACGTAGGATTAGAAACCCTTGGGACCGTAGAGGAAGCATTTTCTATGTGAAGCACGTAAGCCTTCTTGGAGGTCTGAAACCGCCCGAAAGTCACCCCTGCTCGAGATTTGTTCTCTGTCTCCAGTTAACTCTTCCGATGAATTGAGCTTCTCTCCAGTGTCTTTCCCATAGAAAATCAGAGCGAGAGACTCAAGACAGAGTTTCTCGGCATGCCTTCTTGACTCATGGAAAATGCAGGCTCTAGTTTCAATGGGTGCGAGACACGCAAGCCTTCATCCATGTTGCCATGAAGGTGGCGGGGTTTCATCCCTTCAATGCTACGCGAGAAGTACCGATGGCTCTTATGGCCTGCATATATGCTACCGTGTTCTGTATCTGCTGAAGGTAACGAGGCAAGGCCATCATCTCGTCGAATGGCGCTAGCCGCATGAAGCCCAGTTCTTCTCCCGACTGAATGTGATATATGACTCTTTCCGAAAAACGACGGGGTAGTAGCCCGAGGTCGCGTCGTTGATAGAAAAGAGGGGTTATTGGAAGACTGTGGCGTCGTATATAAGCGGGAAAGGAAGCTACTGTCCATTTGTTAGTAGTGGGTAGTGGAGAGAAAGGGGCCTAAAACGGCGCGCCGCCAGGGACAGAAAAGGACGCGAGCCGGTCACGTGATGGGAAGGCAGGGGTCATTTGTCGTTTGTCGGTTGTGGCCAAATAGCTGAAGCTGACTCTTGTCTCCTCCTCCGACCCGCGCTTGGGCACTCGCCGCAGTCCACGGCATACATTAGTTACTGCAAGCTGCTTCTAATCACATTTGGCCCTTTGTCATGGCTCCCGCTCCTCCCGAGGCTGCCAAACTTTTCCATCCCAAATCTAAGAAGAAGGGCCCGGTCGGGATCTATGGCATGAACCCAGGCCGTTCCGCCACCACCCAGAAGCCAAAGGCGCCCTCAAATCCCTTGACACCACCTGCCAAACAGTCACCGAAGCCCGAGCAAGAAGCTACCGCAGCTTCTTCACTACCAGACGGACCCTACACGGATTATACCCTCGTTTCGTCTGCCCTCAATGGTTGGAAATACGACGTAATGAAGTTTGATTCTCGAAAGCCCGTGGATATCCTCCGATGGACAACACCAGTAAAGCTGAATCGAAAAGATATTCGACGCCCTGATACCACAGTCAATGGCCCTGAGCCTCCAAAGGCCGTTGGTCCTATGTTAGGTCCAGACGGAAAGCCAGTAATAGGCATGGACGGTAGAATTGTCATGGTCGACGCGGAGGGCAAGCCGATACACGGAGATGGCGCTACTGGGGGTAATAAAAACAAAAACGGATCTGGCGCGAAGCGGAAGTTCCAAAAGAAAACCAAGCAGGTCTTCAAAGTACCCGAAGCGACTCGACAACTGCGAAAAGAAGAACGCTATCCTTGGGTAATGGAAGATGTGACGGGTACAGAAGTGTGGGTTGGTAAGATGGAGGAGGTCTCGAAGGCTGAGACACAGGCATTCTTCATGCCTGCCTCCAACAACACGTTCAAGTTTGTACCTGCCCACAGGTGGTACAAATTTCAGAAAAAGCCTAACTATCATATTCCCGATCTTGAAGAGGCTGAGTCTCTGGTATGTAATTGTACAACTGCGCGTCCCATCTTTTCATCTTTGCCCAGATGGCCATGAGGCAGAAGAACAAGGACCCAGAACGATGGCTTCTGCAGAAGCGCGGTGGCCAGGGCCCTTCTTCAGCCACCTCCGCATTATTGAAAACGGAGCCGTCGGATGGCCATCTTGGAAGTAGTTCCGGTCAGAGCTTAGGTCCTGGAGGCAGGAGACTACGCGCCGTTGTCAACGGCGTTGCTGGGTTATTCGGAGATGACGACGAGGATGGTCGATCGCGGAGACACGATCTTGGGCAAGACGCTGATTACGATGAGGTGCCTTATCATGAAGACTTTGCAGATGATGAAGAAAAGATTGTCCCAGAAGACCACCAAGAAGATGAACTGGAGAAGGAGATGGAGGTACGTACCGTGTTTACCACTGCAAATTCATCTGACCTCTGTCAGGAACGCCTGCAACGAGAGTACATGAGTGCCAACAAGCAACGCGATACAGGCGTCGATGAGTCCGATGAAGAAGATCACGACCCAACGTTAACTGGAGCGGGAAAGGCGATTAAGAAATTGATGAGTAAACACGAGAAGAACGATGCGTATGAAAGCGATGAGGAATCAAATCCATACGCAAGCTCAGTGGTATGTTTTGGCATACTGGGTTTTGCTTAATCTATTAACTGGTTTCACAGGAGGAAGAGGAGGAGGAAGAGCTTATAGTTGCCGACGGACCTGCCGTCCAGCAACAATTTACACCGTCGCGTGCTCCTACAAATGAAACAACATCTTCTCAAACAACACCGACGCCTTCATCCCGTCCTACGGCCACATCCACGCCTAATTCCCGTGCAGTTTCACCAAACCCAGGGCATGGAGGACATTTAGTTGTGGCGAAGCGCGCAACGAGCCCGAAAGCCCCGAAGCCACGAGTGTTACCAAATGGTGTCCGCGCCAGTAGCCCGTTAGCTCAGGTGACGTCCAGCTCACCAAATGGACCTGATACGCCCGCGGGACATGGGAATAGTCCTGGGCCCTCCTCTCTTGCCACTCGTGTACCGTCAGCAGGAGGCGCAGCAGGAGCAGGAACAGCCAAACTCGGCAACAAACGTAAGGCAGACGACCCAGAGGACGTCGCCTCGTCGGCACCGTCTCCGGTCCACTCGGCGGCTGGTGGCGGCCAACCGAAACCGAAGAAACGACGGGCGACGGCGGCGATGCTCGGGCCCGACGGCCAGCCCATTGAGCTCGAGGATAACATGGTTATCGAGTGGCTGCGCAACACCCCGAACGCGAAGACGCGCGACTGCATCTCGCACTTCACACCGTATCTCCGTACGGACGAACAGAAAGCCAAATTTACTGCGCTGATTAAGGAGGTCGCACAGCTAAAGAACGGCATTCTGGTATTGCGGAGTGCATACCGTGGCGGAAGTGGGATTGGGAGCAAGGCGTCATCTCCGAGTCCCATGGACACGAAATGACATTCGGGGCGCACACATTACGCCCTTCACGGACGGGTCGCTCATTTAGCGCCTGTTGTCCGTCTACGGTATCTTATCAACGTGTAACTTTCGTCGCTTATGCTTTTCCCCCTCATTTTTTCTCCCCGTGGGAGGCGCGACCAAATAAAGCACCATCTATCCCGTCATGCTTAACTTATATTAATGTACAACAAATTCAGCCCATGTCCGATTGGGGATACAGAAGGCCGTCGGCGGATCGCTTGGCAAGTCAAGATCAGATAAATGATGGTGCGTGCTACACGCGTGGTGATCCACTTTGCGGGGGCCAGACATACGAGAGAGACAGCAACTCCAAACTTGTAAATATGCAATGGCCTATCTACTAACTGGACAACCAAATAAATGAAATAGCACGAAGAGCCACGAGGAGAGGTGATCAGATGAGCTAGGTCGTTGATGTATCCGGCTTTGCGCCAGACGTTCCACTACTGCTTCCGCCCTGCGGCGTGGGGGAAGTGTTGAAGGCGTTCTGGGAAGAACCAGGGCGGGAATCTGATTGTGGCGGAGCCGGTTGGTGGTTTGTAACTGGTGGAGGCTGGTGTGTTGGCAAAGCGTGGCCAGCAGACGGATGCGGAGGATAAGGAACAACACCGGGAGGACCTGGTGTATATATGCCAGGATGAGGTGCACCTGATGTGAACGGCGGGACGCCCGCGCGTATGCTTTCGAGCTCATGGCGTAAGATGTCGATCTCTCGACTCATGTCTTGATGGCCCTGCTTTAGTTGCATAATAAAGTCAATTGCTGTGTGACAGGATGCACGTCAATTGTTATCGAACAAGCGCTTGGACACTGAACGCACCTTTGCTCAGTATCTCCCATTTACTAGCCTTCATCCCACGATCTGCCGGAAGTTGATCTCGTAACTCATCAAAGAGGTCCTTCATCTCTTTTCTTCGTTTCCGCTCTGCAAGTTTATGCGAGACACGTAGTTCGGGGGAGCGTGAGTATGGCGTCATTCCCTGCTCCTTTGCACTCGACTGTGATGGAACGACCGATGAAGATGCAGAGCCAGGACCGCCGGACTCAGTTTCAGCAGCAGCCGTTGTCATTGGCTCAGAAGCACCTTCGACGGTACGAGGGCGTCCACCAGATGGCGGCCGTGACCTTGATCTCAGCACTCGAGATACTGTGGAATTTGTAGACATAGTAGATGGAAGATTAGTGGGGACGGACATGCGGCGTTCAGGGTTGAAGGGACTGGAAGGGACCATGGCTAACGGAGGGACGGGGCTTGGATCGAACGGTCGGCTAGAGCTCGACCCATCACCTTCACTCTGAATAGTTGAGGACTGATCGGGGGACTGGGTAGAATGCCACGCGAAAGGGGCTGTACCCGATGGATGGCCATGCGAGGAGTCTGCAGAATACGCCGGGGAGCTATAGCTGACGGGGGGGCTGGGAAACATTGTCGATGATGAATCACGCCGATCACCGCTCCACCACGGCGTGCCCCCGGACCCTGGACGGGCTTCCATAGAGTGTCGACGGTCAAAGATATTCGTCTGGCCAACCCGCGTTGTGTCGGCAATGGAGCCACGCCGTTTCAACGCGGGACCCTCCAGGCCAATGTTAATCGAGGACGGAACACCCGGACCAATCAGCTGCGAGTCAATCTCGTCACCACCTGGTGTTGGCATGTTTCTGTCAGAAGATAGTTTGCGCTTTGTGCCATGAGGCAGAGATGGCGAACTGGAGCCACGCTGCGGAGTCTGTGAGTTTATACCTGTTACTGTCACTTATGTTGCCGTATACGTCAATTGGTTAAGATGTACGAACGATAACACGAGGCCCACCTTCGGTCTGTGTGTGGCTGGGAGAAGGCTGTCCGGTATGGGTCGGTTTATGCTTGGGGTCACGGGCGGGATGCATGGCTGCCAATGTAGTTCGGTAAGAAGCTCGTCCGCGCACGCCGCAAGGATTTCAAGCACGGAAACTAATAACTCACTTGAACTTGTGCCCTCAGACACGTCGATCGAGGCTCTTCGTGAAGATGATTCTGGGTCAAGTTAGAGATGGGACAGAGAGGGGGATAATGGTCGCGCACGGGTATAAGAACGGTCGGGAGAGTTGGAGCACCTGTCGGACAATTTGAAAGGGGAGGGAGGACGAGAACTAGAGTGGTTATGCCTGTGGGAAGAGTCGCGTGCGATGTCGGGGTCGGCGGAGGCGAAGGGAGGACGAGCAGATAGGTGTGGAGGTTTTGGGGTGAGACTGGGGCCCGCGAGAAGAGATGGGTCAGTTGTTGAACCTCGTCTTGGGCTCTGATGGGGGTTCGTGAAGGGTATGATACGAGAGAGATGAAGAGGATGTTACCTTTGAATCGCCAGAGGCTCGACGGAGATTCAAATGCGAATGCGACTGGACGACGTCGGACGGACGGTCGCTCTGGGGAAAGGGAGACTGGGCAGTCTTCCCTTCTTTTTCGACCATTGTATGAAATGGGTGAAAGGTATATCGGACGCGGTAATACGTCCAGTTGACTATACTGTCTACTCGCAACAAACGTGGTAGAACGCACGCTGACCACGTGCAATCGCCAACGCCAACGCCCGTCACGATCACCACGAGCAGCATAGCCCTCCCGCCCTTACTGCCCCTCGCAGCTCCTCAGCAGCACTTAGCCATCTCACATACTCCTCTTGTCGCCTTTGGCTGTTCTGTGTTGCCCGTCCACTCTTTCCCTTCACTCTCTCCGCCGTCCTTTCTATCTCCTTGTCCTCCTCACTCACCATCGCCCCGATCAGAGGTCTGTAATCCAGATACAGCCGAGGAAGATCCACCATGCATTCCAATCCTAGGTCGGTCTTCAATCCCTCCCGTAGTCGCTTGCGATATTGCTCACTGCTCGGCCACCGTCTTATTTCACGTGTCTCGTCCAGCGGCATGCGGGGAAAACACCGCTCTAGTAAACCTTCGAACAACCTTAGCGCCTCGGCAGCCATGTCTACGTCCCGACAGTAGTACTCCGGTACCATTGGCATTCTAGGACGCTGAGTGGTTTTCAGTGCTCTGCGCCCGACTTGGTCGTCCGGGTGGTTTTCGGCGATTTCCACCTCGTGTGGCCGAGAGAGAAGTACGCAAGCATCAAGTTGTGATGCCGAGTCAGCGCTCCTGAGACATTGTAGCAATGCACGTAAGTTTCTACGCTCATCTAACTCTGGCGCCGGCACGGTAGGTTTTTCGGGCTTAACCCGAAGCGAAAAAATACTATCTGATGCCCAATCCATTTGTTGTTCAACCGGTTGACAACCAGAGTCGGCGAGACCTAGCTGGCGTTGGCTTAGGCATTGGCGTAGGTCAGTCCTGGGGATCTGTCCCTCCGGACAAGGGACCTCTTCCACCCCCGGGGGTGGTCGACCCTCCACTTGACAGATGGCATTTAACAGTGACAAAGCCAGGGATGTAGGTGGTAAGCTAAAGGTCAGAGTAGCTTGTAGTGGCAGGACTTCGACAGGGATCAGGGATGCATCTGTAAGCAATGTCCCACCTATCATTCCTTTCTTGTGATGACCAGTGACGAAAGTTATCTCACCATTGCACGTAATGACGATTGGCCTCCTGCACTCCTTGATAAATGCGACTACGGACGACCAGAAACCTGCTTCATCCGCAAAAACAACATCCGCCTCCTCTATGAGAACAACGGACTGTGGGTGGATTTTCGCCTCTGGGAGCTTGTCGCAAGTGTTGACACCGTTTTCCGAACGACTTTTAGCCGGTGACGGGGGCTCTGAACGACCACGATGGAACAGCAAAGGTTGAGGCAATGTGTGGTTTTTACCGACGTCCCCTATCAAGCCGTCCAGATGCGTGCTTCCACGTTTTCCTACACCAGGATATACTTCAAAAACATTCCACCCCAGTTCCTCAACGCAAGCATAAACAGCCGCTGTCTTCCCGCAACCAGGTGGCCCAACCAAGAGAATAGTGTTCCGAATTTTCCTTCCAAAGGAGATGGCCAAGGGTTCCCGGGGATCCTGCGAACTAGGCAGGGTGCTGTCACTGAAGTCCTCATAAGTGTTATGATCTCCATAAATGTCGTCGTCGTCGTCGTCGTCAACCATCCAACCATCCAAGTTTCCTGCCCTCTGCCGTTTTCTCGTCACTTCGCGGATAACTTCGGGGCGCTGTTCAGTCCGTTTCCGTTTCTTGTGATTATTCCTTTTAGACTTGGTCGTCTTGATGTTAGATGAAGATAAAGTATCGAAATGCAGTCGCAAAGCGTGCATCCATTCGCGCAGATAACAAGCACTCTGCTCGTTGCCGAGCACGTGCCCCGCCCGACGTGGGCGCCATTTATGGTGCCAGTGTTGTTGAGAAGTCTCCTTTATGCCTTGTAGCTCAGAAGCAAGTCCAAATATCGAGGATATTGCAGGGTGGAGATCCCCGTGGCAGTTCAGGACAGCACTCGCGTCTGCCTGGCGTTCAGAGGGGCATACATAGCGATGGCATCTGACATGCCCATTCACGACTCCATCAGTCGTTAGTATTTGTTTTAATGGTACGTATAAACCGGGATCTGGAATGCATTCACATGTGCCTCGTCGTCGAATCATGTCAATGGGCGCCGCCTGGACACTCATTATAGAGTCTCGTACGTGCTGCATAGAAGCATCGGGGAACGGCGCATCTGGGGATTCTTTGCTCTTCAGTTGTTTCCGCCTTGCCAGAGACAGAGGTTGGAAGGGAAAGTGCGATGGGTGTGCGAACACTGGAGACGGTAATTCTCCAATAGGTGATTCCTCGATGAGAATAGGCACGTTTTCCATTCCTTCGTCCAGAGTGAGGTCAATAACGTGAGAGGAATCCCCTCGAGGAGAATTTGGGTTAGGCGCTGACGAGCGGGGCCCAAATTCAGGAGAGTCAGGCCCAGCGACAAGACCGACATCAACGGGGGAAGAACCAGCAGCCGAGCTCACTTCATAAGAACTAGGAGGAGGAAAGTGGTCGTAGTCTAGGAAGGAACTAGCTTGACTTTGCCCTGTATACTAGATCAGCAGAAGAAGTAACACCACATGGCATGCGAACCCATGCCAAAAGCATCTGCAGTACTTTGTGTGCTGGGGTTGAAGTCATGGGAAAGGCAGATGTCATCAATATCACCCACGCATGTCGTGGGAAAGGATTCCAGTGTACAAGGAGTGCGGGAGCAACCCCTCATGGCAGTCTGTGCGTCGACAGTTTGTGGTTCTAATCCATCACCCTTCGGATCATCCGGCCCAGTGAGAGCCGGCATGGGAGACGGCTTTCTGGTCGCAACAAAGTGGTCAAATAGAGACCCTTGCCTGAGTTGCTTTGGGATCTATGAGCCCGGATAATCAAAGTCATCAAGCCGTGGACAGACATAACTCAACAGCACTACTTACTTGACTTTCTAGCCTCCTCTTCCTGGAACACCGTCTCCCCAAGTCGTTCATTGAGTTGAAGCGTAAGTTGTTCGTGTGTGGAACAACACCTGTGTTACTCCGGACGCGGGCCGCGTTTTGAGTGCGAAGAACTATGAAAAGTCGCGTCCTGTCACATTCGTCACGAATCACGCGAAATCACTGCGACTGCCACAAAGTTTCGCGTGAACTATTGTATGGACAGCCATCCGGATGATCCTCCACCTGTTTCTACCAACACCTTGCGATGGATATCAACAGAGTACCATGGTGGGTGGACGTAGAGACCAACTCTGGACTATTGTGGGATGCATCTTTTGCTCAGGATTGAATGGCGAACATTATGACATCTTGGAGTCTCCACCGTCCTCCGTTGAATTCTCTCGAATCTGCAACATATCCCGACCTGTCCTGATAAAGGGTGAATCTCAGTAGTCATCATAGATTTTCCATGAGACTACCTTGCTTATAGGATATACGATTCCCACTTTACAACGCTGGTCCAACAAATACCTCATAGACATTATGGGGGACCGTCTACTTTCGGTCGCCGTTACACCGACAGGGTCAGGCTCTGATCCTCACATCGAAGAGTGGAAGCCTCATCATTTATCTTGCTAGGTATGCCGATGCGGTCACTCGTGGCCTGGATGGGAAGTGGTACTTTGCTGAGCCATACCATCAAAGGATGACCATGAGATCCCTTCTCTCGAAACTTGGATCACCCAGTGAGGGGCTGAAATTCAATCAGGAAGCAACTTGATGACCAATCTTTCAGGCGGCAACAATGACAAGGAAGTCTGTTATCTCCAGTCGCAGAATGGGAATCTGTTCTCGAGTGGTTACTTTCCCTCTGGTGAAACCGAGGATGACTGCGAACTCGCCAATCTGAGGGGTGACGTTCCTGCCGAAGTTTCATGGTGCAGCGAAGCCTTAGGTAGATGCCCGGACGCGGTCAACCTTTGGATCGGAGACAGCAAGAGCGTTACTAGCATTCATAGTGGTTCGTCGTTCATATTTGCGTCCATCTTTTCTGAGGATCACCCGTGACAGCACGACAGATCCATACGAGAATATATACCACGTCGCGAGGGGATCTAAGACATTTTTACTTCTCCCACCTACCGAAGGGTGGTGTTTGAAAGGTTTGACGTTCATAAAATCCACCCCAACTTGTTGGTGACCTCTGTCACCATGTAGAGCGACTATATCCTCACGCAAGATATCATCGCGAGTCGGAAGATTCTCCACTACTTCTGAGGCCTTCACTTTCTCCTACACCACCAGTACGTTGGTCATCAATACCACATCCAGAACGACCCGGATCACTGCCAGACACCGCACACCCTTTAATCATTGATGTCAAGGCAGGGGAGACACTCTATCTGCCAGCTGGCTGGTGGCACCATGTCCGGCAGTCTGGTTTAACGATTGCACTTAACTGGTGGTATGATATCGAACCCCAAGGATCAGCTTGGGTATGGCTGAGACTTCTGCGGGGAACGGCTGTTGAAACAGCCGATGGAGAGGAAGCGGATGAGTAGAGACGTGCTTTAGTCGGATACATGTTTGGCTGATGTGCATTTTGTTGTTCTCGGGCAGACGCAAATTACTCTTCACTATGCCCAGTTTCCGGAAAGAGGTTGATGGGACAAAATTTCCAATAAAACTCGCCCTTCACTTCTGAGGGGGCTAGCAGTCACAGTTGTCAACAGACAACGTGTTGACCAATCCACGTTCGAGTGTACGCAGCCTAGAACCGCGTGGAAACAGCATTCCTCGCAGCAAGGTTTTCTGCATTGAAGAGTCCCGGATGGGGAACATAGGCCATTTCGCTGAAACGGAGAATCCAGGCCATGCGGCGTTTAACATACACACCCTTTCTCCCTTGACCCTCCATCAATTCATCTACCTATATCACAATAAGCGCATCGAATGGCTGTAGTCTGCGGCCTCCTTTTACAAGGACATCCAGATCCCATATCAACATCTGGCCCAATACCGCTGGCCCGATAAATTCCCAATGATCTACACTCCTAAGTACCAAGGAAAACTTGCCGTTGCACACGCTGTATCCACTCGCAACATGCGTAGTCATGCGTACCACCGAGAAATGAACTTCGGCAGTTCGTGCGACCTGGGCACTCCCCACGCTGGAATGGCATTCACGCAGATCGTCCAACTTTATTGGGTCTAAGACAAGGTAGGAACTTACCGTCTTTGTCACAACAAAAGGGCAAGGGGTGAAATACTCTGAGAAAGAGTGTGGTGGATATGCCGACAGTAGGGGAGCGATGCTGAGGGGTTCTCACCCTCGAGCATTCCCTCTCTTTGGATGTCATGATGGTTCCTACGGAAGGAGTTATAGCACCTCCCACATGTGATATATTGGGGT